>CM069859.1:16853345-16858345 GCA_036172795.1 Pelodytes ibericus
TGGCAAAAAATAAAATAAAATAACTTCTGTTTAATTGAAAGATTGCATCACGCGAAGGAATGCTTTAATGAAAGATACAAATAAAGTGCCTTACCGAGCCTTCTTTGATTGCATAGCTCTATCAGGGGTGGAGATCTTGGGTCAGATGAAGGACTGATAGGGGGTCAATAAGGTACTTTATTTGTATTCTACTAATAAAACATTTTTATTTAAAATGCCTGTACTTCATGCAATCTTTCAGGACGTTTTTTTTTAGTTGCACCATATTGCCAAATGTATGGAAATATAGCCAAGTTAGAAAATCTGCATGATGTACTCTGCTACCCCTAAATGGGACCACTAAAGCCCCCCCCCCCCCCTCCTAAGCCAGAAAGGTAGCAGGGAATCTGCTTTGTGTTAATCCATCATGAATTTAAACAAGGTGCGCAGCTGATATTTAAAAAAAAAAAAAAAAAAATTCCTTATTTCCTTTGGTTTATAATATTGCATCAAAATATTACCATACATTTCCTAAAAACACACAAACAAAAGGGTCTACTTTACAGAGAGAAATGCAGGCAATTTGAGATGGGGATTTCAAAATGAAGGCCCAAGTAGCTGCATTGTAAAAACTATCCTATTTAGCTGAATGGGAGAATTTACTTGGGCTACTTTGGCCTTGAGTTTGAAAATTCCAATCTGAATTTCCTGCAATGCTCATTTTATTGGTTGGATCCTATCATTTGAGTCTCTAAATTAGAAAGCTAAATGACAGTTAAATACGCTCCAAATAAATCCCAGGAAAACTGCCTTTAAGAGGTTAAAGGACAGACACTGTGCAGACAAATACACAGCCATCAGAAAGTCCTGTGGATGTAAGAGAGCCATTTACTGCCATCTTTTGGTTAGCACGAATATTTCTCTCCAAACTGATGATTTCTTCTTTTTTTTTTTTTTTTTTTGATTGCGGAAAAAAGAGAGAGAACTCATTACAATTAATAGTATCTAACTAGTGTGAAGTAAGTACATATTTAAACAGTTCAATTATAGAGAATATATAGATCTAAATTTGGTATTTATAGTGGCATTAAAAGTGTACTTATTTTTAAAGATTTGTTTGGGGAAAAAAATGAGGTGCATAATTAAACCTGATATATGATGCCTATGAGCAGTAAGTGCACAAACTTTGGATATGATGCCTATGAGCAGTAAGTGCACAAACTTTGGATATGATGCCTATGAGCAGTAAGTGCACAAACTTTGGATATGATGCTTATGAGCAGTAAGTGCACAAACTTTGGATATGATGCTTATGAGCAGTAAGTGCACAAACTTTGGATATGATGCCTATGAGCAGTAAGTGCACAAACTTTGGATATGATGCTTATGAGCAGTAAGTGCACAAACTTTGGATATGATGCCAATGAGCCATCTTTTCCCGATCCGTTTCACAGTGGCATCATTGTACGGCAAACCTCTCGCCTTGATTTTGAGTGTCGGGATGTCATGTGACATTTCCGACTGACCAACAATGTTCATTAAAACAGTCATTGCGCTTTCGTGCTGTGCTCCCCCTCCTACAGCTTGCGTGTCGACCCTAGTGACATGGGACCTCACGCTAGATGAACCAAAAAAAAAAAAAAAACAACTAGGCTTTGTCCAACAGAGTGAAAAGTCAAATTGCTGCACGAATGTGCCCATAGGCATGTAAAGATAGGCCCTGCTGTCAGCACAGGGAAAGACCCTCAGTTTACATAAATCACGTGGTATCTTATTCTAGTCACCTCCTATTTATAATCTAAAAAAATTGATGGTTAATATAGCAGTGAGGTCTCGGTAGACATGAATGACGAGCATCCACTCTGATTGGCTGAGCATACACTGCCACGAGGATGTGCTGACCAGTGGGTAGCCAGATCAGCTTGCATGCTTTTAAAGTCACCTTTTACCCTCATACTGGGACCAATGTAGTTTCCATGATAGAGCAAAAGTGGGGGAAAAAATGTTTAGTGTCTCTTTAAATATTAAACCCCCCATTGGAGAAAAATGTGATTTATGACCTGTAGCTTGATATGCAAATTAACTACTTAATATAAAATATACTTTTTTTTTTTTTTTTATCCAGCTCCACTGTTGATACTTGATTTTTACAACTTTGTGGTCATTTTAGCCCAGATCTATTTGGCAAGTACCCGGGTGAATACGAAATAATACATGGCACGAGAAAAGTTTGGTTGTCTGGTTTTTTTTGTTTTTTTTTTTGGAGTAATGCCACCATTTTAAAACTATTAACTCCTTTTTTTTGTCCATGTTTTCTTGCCATTTTTATTTTATTTTTATACTTTTTCTTTCTATCTTGTTTGGTTAGTCACTGATTATAGTGGGTTAGTGATCAAGCCCTAGGGGTCTTCCTTTTCTCCATTGTCTGTGTGTGGGAGTATCAGTTACTTCCAGAGCAAAAAAAAAAAAGATAAATTAACACCACAGCACTACAAAATAACACATTTAAACCAGATACCTTGCTAAACGGCTTGCCATAAGGAAAAAGGGGGGGGGGGGGGGGGGGAATAAAACATTGACCAGCCCTGATGGCCATTTTGTTCCACCCTTTGGTTGTCCATGTTTAAAGTCCCTACATTTTGCAGTGTTCATTTGCAAACACTGTTATTCCTTTTACGGATCCAATAAAGGGTGTATTTTCCAGGTCCTCGCGTTGCAGTTGGTTAGAGTGACAGATGTTTTTTTTCTTGGCTTAATCTATTTAAAGTTGTATTCTCTGACATTTGACATCCATGTGAAAAAGCACTTCAACACCAATCCGTGTGAGGAGAAAAGGGCAGCACATGTAATGTGCCCATCCACTAATCATGTTCTTTGGAGAAAGGTCATCTTTCTCTGACTCCTTTTTTGTGCTTTGGACATATAAAGCTTGGCGCAGGTTGTCGCAGTCTGGGATTTGGGTTCATTGTTTTTAGCTACTTTTTCTGGTGTTTACAGACTCGGTAAAACCAGAAATGGATATAAATTGATGCTTTGAACAAATGTAAGACTGTATAAAATACTCCAAAAATATTCCCAAAACGACCCCCCAAAAAAGAAAGACGTTTTAAAGCCAAAATGAAACATTTTGATGATTGTAAAACCAGGTCTTAAAGGGACTGTATCCCCTAAACATTGCTTAGGCTGTAAATGTAGAGAATTTGAATTTTTCAACTCAAATGATCTATACATTGCGTGAGCAAAACTGCAAACAAATGCTTAAATTAGGAGACAAATGTGTTTTTTAAATGGGTCTGTGGCGTCTTCTGCTTATGACATCACCTGTGACTTTATATGCAAATTACAAACTTATCAGACCACAGGGACCATCCTAAACGAGACACATTTAAAGCATATCTTCTCATTGAAAAGCGTTCATTTGCATATCAGGCCACAAGTGATGTCATAAACAGGAGACTCCGCTGACTCATTTAAATCACATGTTTCTCCTAATTTAGGAATTTGCTTGCAGTTTTGCTAGCACAATCTTTTTATTTTATTATTATTATTCTCTACATGCACAGAGTATTGGCAATGTTTAGGTGATCTAGACCCTTTTTTATGTGAGTTTCTTAACACATTTTCAAAGAAAAGTTTGCATAACTTGCACTTGACTTGGCTGTTGTATTTACATGATATTCCTCCATCCTTGCTGTCAATGCTAGTGAAGCCTGACTATTTTACCACTCAAAAAAAAAAATGCTTGAAACTTCTGATAAAAGGAGGACTACAGAAAGCTTGTCTTTCCAAAATACTCTCAGGAGTAGAACAGCTACTCCAAACCAAACTCTTAAAATATCCAGTGCCCAGAACACCAAGGAATTGAGATTTGGATTTATAATAAAAAATAAAAAAAAAACACCAAAGAATTGGGGGAGGGAGGATGGAAAGTGAAATGTAATTTTAACCATTTGAATTTCAAAATAATTTTTCCATAAAAATAATTCGGCAACAAAAATATGTAACTTTTGCAGAAAATACCGGTTTAAAAAAAATATACATTTTTTTTTTTCTTTCTTGTAACAACCCTTATGTTTCTATGATATATAAAGAAGAGTTTAAAAGATTGCATAGCCAATTATTAGAAACTTTGTGTCCTAATTCCAAGAAATGAGCTAATGTACTCTATACTTTAATCTGAGCGGGCAGATTTTTCCACTGCTTTTAATTAGTACACATTATAAACAGGATAACCGTTTATTACTCTCTATGTATTTTACACAAACACTGACTCACAAGACACAAGTATTGGGACAGCTGACCATTACACCAAGAGGAACTTTTATCACATTGGATTTTCAATTGACTGCATTCTGTGTCCCCAGCCCCAAAGTGAGATACTAGTGCTGTAAAGTCACTAGGGGGTGGTACCCAAAAAACACCATTTCACAAAATGGTGGTGCCCAGTCACACTTGTTTTTTTTTTAAATAAACTCCGCAAAAAAAAAAAAAAAAACTTTTTTTTTTTTTCATTTTTTGGTGGGAGTGTCCCGTTAAACAGGAATCTAAGATCTGCAATAAACACATTCCTTACTTCCATCACTACGATATCCACTTTGTAAGTGTCCAAAATGCATGTGGAAGCGGAGCTAGGAAAGGGGCCGGATTGGCTTGATGTCACATGACCTTCGAGTCATGTGACATGTATGTCTTCGTCACCGATCTATAGGTAAAATGCAATTTGTACAGTGCCGGTAAAGACCCCAATTTACCGGGACAGGCCCCCAAATAACAGGACTTTTTTTTTTTTTTTTTTTTTCTCGACGTTGATGTTTGTTGTATTTAGTTATTTTTTACATTTTGATTTCTTTCTTTTTTTTGTGTGGGGGGGGGCTCAGTTAAAGAATCAAACCAATGTCAAACTACTTTGATAAAGGAAAGAAACTCAACCCCCTGCAAAAAAAGATAATCTTCCGTAATACACTTCAGGAAGGAAATGGAAGTTGGTTTGTAACATTGGCAAGAATTTTTTTTTTAGCTTT
>CM069859.1:16865845-17018345 GCA_036172795.1 Pelodytes ibericus
CCGAGAACTATCTGATCATGGTTTTCAAGACTGTGGGGACCATGCCCTTATGAGTTAATCGGGCAAACGGGAATTCCCAATCAAATAAATAGGAGTGTTTTCTGTTGGTTCCTGCTGCCTGCCTCCCAAATGTCCCACTTTGCAAGGGACAGTCCCAATTTTTTTTTTCCCCCCCGAGACTGTGGGGTTCTGGACCACAGTCTCCATCTAAATCTCGGGCATCTGGGATACCGGACTATTGATACTGTACATGCGCATTAGCACTGCCAGTTTGAGTGACAGCGCTGACTCAACCTCCCAAGTTCCAACCCCAGTGCGGAGTTGCTGCTGGACATAAAAATCTACACGCCATCCTTTTTGTAAAAGAAACCACGTCCTGAAAATATTGCCATTTAAAGAACTTTGACATGTAAATTAATGGTTTAAACATTTTCAGTGTTTTAAAATGTAATATAAAATAATTTCACATAGACCCATGTCCCTTTTTGTTGTACAGGTTTCTAATGTGAAACACTCTTATTTTCACTTTAAAACAAATGACCGTTCTCTTATAATTGTACATTAAAGATAATTTGACCGGGGCTTCTAAATTCAGTGACATCCAATAATAAGGAGATTAGTGAGGTGGGCAGCACTGTTCCTATAGCAACAGCAATACTTATTACACTTTGATTTGCAGCTTTTAGGAAAGAAAGTGTTGAGTGAAAAAAATAAAAATAAAAAACCGGTTGAGAAAGATCTGGTTTTATTGTATATGGTATAAAATTTGAATAATTAATTTTTTTTTTTTTAACAATGTAGGTGGAGCTGTCCCTTTTTAAGGAACAACTCCTTACAATAACACTGTTTTCTGTTCAGAGTCTTACATACTGTATATTCTAGGTTTTATTCATCTATTTTTTTTTTTTTTTTTTTTTTTCTTCTTCTACAGTTAAGTCTCTATTCTGCTCTATAGATGATTTAAAGCTTTGCTGGCTCTATATTTATTCCTGACTGGTCATTTTAGAAAAATACGTTTTTGTAATCACATTATTTTGGCCCTGTCCTTTCCTATTTTATTGACAAATCCATTTGTGTGTCTGATGAAATATTTTTAGGAATAAATCAGAGACAGACTTTTTTTAAATTTTTTTATTATTGTTTTTGTGTTTATCCTAATTGAATGTTTTCTTTGAGGAGACAGTCCACATCAAGGAAGTATTATACATAAACCATTTATATGACCAGATTTTAGCTTTTATGGCATGTCTGTGTGTGTGTGTTTGGACAGATGTCAGTTGGATGCTTTTCAGCCCAGTTCTATTCCAAGAGGAATCCGCCCTTTCCAAATTTCAGGCCAACAAGGCCTGTGCCTAGCGAAGCATTGTGCGGATTTTTGCCGCCCCACCCATGGCATAAAAAGCCATCTGCTCTTTTTTTTGTTTTTTTTTTTGTTTTTTTTTACAAGTAATGTGTTTTGGCACCAAGGTGGGACTGTGAAGCAGGATTGGGGACAAAGGTGTCATTGGTAAAGGGGTTGGGCACAAAGGTGGCACTGGGAAGACTGAGTACCTTTTTAAATGTGTATTAAATGAAGTCAGGTACATGGATTAATGTTGCCTTGTTGAACATAAACTCTAGGCAGAGGATGGTATGCTAGTTATTGTCGTGTTTTTTTTTATTTTTTTTTATAGGAACATTTTAGAGAATTCAAGGCATTCAGTCCAGTGAGCGCTGGAGCATATGTGGTGTATGGATTTCTATTACCAGAGTATATGAATGAGTATCGTAGTCTGTATGACTTGCGCTTCTTTCCGAAGCGCCTCCAATGTGTGAAAGGTGACCTAGTGCATTTCCTGCCTTTTTAATACCATTTGTGTGTTTCCCTATTTTAGATTAACCTTCTTCTTTGTTGCGGTTACTTTCCACTTAAAGGTCTTTAAAATGAGTACCATAGAGTTGGCTAATAATGTCCTCTATTATGAGATGTAACTTCGGTTACATCTAATACTGTGTGATTTGATTTAAAGCACTGTAAGTTCCTCCTGGAAGGGAAAGGTCATTTTAAAAAATGATTAGCATTATTATTATTATTATTATTATTTGTCATTGCCAAACACACTGCAGAGCATTTAAACCAATACGTAAATATTCGTAATGCAAAAAACGATTTTTCGGGTTTAATAGCCCATTCAAAGAGATCCATTCCTGAATGTCCGTGGTGCTCTATCATAAATGGTGCTCTATCAATCAGTGCAGCTCTGACTGACAGAGGGCTGTGTGATTTAAGCAGGATAGAGTGATAGAAGACAGTATAATGGGCGCCAGAGCGACCGAGGAAGATAATAGGCACTGCAGTAATTTAGAGCAGAGTGATGGAAGGGAGAGGGATGGAGTGAAAAACCGTAGACTTGGTAATTGAGTGTCGGATATAAAGTTGAAGTAGATCAGAAGTATGATGAGGCAGAGTGATGGATGAGAGCTCAGGCTGGCGAAGAGCAAGGGGGATGAATACGGGGAGCCAAGGTATGAAATGAAGCTAATGGAGAACGGAGTGATAAGGTATTGTGCATATTACCAAAGAGACTTCAATAAATGGGGTTGAGAAGGGAATTTTTAAACTTGAGGCCAAAGTAGCAGAGTAGGAAAGATTCTCCAATTTTATTTTTTCCATGTCTGCTACTTTGGCCTTAAAGGGACACTAAACATTTTTATTTTAATATAGAAGCACAAGTGACATTTTAGTTTGTTCTTATGGTGAGGATGAACTCTCTAGGAAGCAAGCAGCCGTCTGGTCGGCGACCGGCTCTCTCGGCTAGTGCAGAGAGAGACCCTTGTTTTTTCATGGGATCAGAGGGGGGGGACCATAACTAGGTACTCCCCCGCCCCCGCTGATCCCATGCAAAAACGAGGGTCTCTCTGCGCTAGCAGTGAGAGACCCTTGCATTCAGCAGTAAAAGCGGGGCAAGCCCATGCTATGATTGGCTGTGCGCGAGAAACTGCTGTGTCTAGCACGTGAGACACAGCAGATGGTAAACCCGCGTGTATCTATTAAGATACACATCGCGTTTACTTTTAAAGACCTGGACATATTTTGTTTCCTTGGAGGAAGCAAGGGTTAAACAAGTTGGAATGTTCCTTTTTAAGTTTGAAATTCCCATTTCAATAATTAAGCTACTGATTATCCTCCACTCAAAAAACAACTAAACGGCTGTCAGTCACCAAACTCTGCCTACTTAGGAGATCTTTTTTTTTTTTTTAATTTAATATTTCTTTATTTGCTTTTTAAAACAATATCAAAAGACAAATACATAGACAATATAAAGACATAAGAGACAACCATGCATAAATATTCCGCTACTGCTCAAATGCATTGTTAATTCCTCCTCCCCTCTTTTTCTCTTAAAGCGCTATTTATAGTTATAGGGAGTGGTCATTTCCATCCTAAATATTTTTATGCAGACATAACATACATACACATACACATACATATACATAGGTCGGTCAGACGGGGGAGAGGGCAATCTAGTCCCACCTTTCTGTGCTTTCCAATATCTTAATCCATTCTTCATATTTTTTAGCTTTTCTTTTTGCTCTCTTACTCATCCAATATAGGCCCTTTTCCATTTTTAGTTGATATATCAACTGCTTTTTTAACTCTGCCTCTGTTATCTGTTTTGGGAGTTTCCAATTTCTAGCGATAGTTATTTTAGCTGCCGTGGCTAACTGAATCGTTAAGTACTTAGGAGATCTTTATGGGCATCCGAGTTCCTCTTCCCTCTCCTCCCCTGGCTTCATCGCCCACATCCGCAGACCTCTCTGTTTTCTTGCCTCGGCCGCTTCCAATCATTAAGCAGTCTGCCTCCGTCAGCAGTTTTACCACTAGTTTAACACATGCAGATGTTGCCATGTTATCAGTCTCCGTTGCTGTCAAGGCCTGTTGGCAGAGATCATGGTCTGAGTGATGAGCTACGGCAGTGTGATGCATTGCATTTTAACTCTTGCTATACCAGCAGAATCGAATAGGTTACAAGGACAAAACAAAAGTTTTTAGTAAGGATGCAGAGAAACTAATGGTTCTCTTATGTCATACCGCCCAACTTCCAACCCGGATAAGGTCAGGGACTAATCAAAGTATTTAGAAAATTGGGCAGACTAGATTGGGCCAATGGCTCTTATCTGCCGACACATTATATAGTTACATAGTAGTTTAGGTTAAAAAAAAGACTTGTTTACCGCTGTTGATCCAAAAGAAGGCAAGTAAAACCCCTTCAGCAATTTCGAATTCTTCTTTCAGTGGGGAAAAAAATTCTTTCTTGACTCCAAATTGCAATCCGATTTTCTCCTTGGATCATCAAGCACTTAATAAATATTACTGCCTATACTAACATGCATAGCCCTCTATGCTCCAGCATAGCTCAGCTAGTTACATAGGATGTTAGCCTTGTTATTCTCCTCAACCTTCTGTGGAATTTCTGGACTTGGGAGGGTTTAGCCCATATGCTGAGCACATGTTCCTGGATAAAGTGCCAGCTACACTACCGGGCTGCAGGCCACGCCCCCTGCCATCAGATTGACACCTGCACTCGCACCACGATCGCCTGCCCCCCCCCCCCCCCAGGTGGGGTGCACGGTACCTGGAGTCTGCTGGACCAGGTAGGGGGTCCCTGCAGGAGGCATGGGATGGAACTGGGGTCTGAAAGCCTCAGTGTTGTCTTTGAGTCCAGCCCTCTCCAGCTACTGTTGGGATTTCCCAATGTCGGCACATTTTCTCTATTTAATCTTCCTTTCATGTCTACTGCTTCTTCGGGCATTCTCTCAGCAGCTCATCTTTGGGTTCCATCTTACTGATGTATTCCCAGATGCTCTGGGTTTCGTCCAGGACTCTGACACTCTCCAGATCTCGCCTGACCTTTCTGGCTGGTGTACAGTCTCTGCGTGTAAGACTTGGGGTGGAAACCCCCACAGGATGTGAGGAGCTTTCGAATCTTCATATCGGCAGCCTCTAGGTCTTCCTTTGGCCAGCTCACAACACCGGCAGGGTATCTTATGACTGGAAGGGTGTATGGGTTTTAATGGCACGGATCTTGTTACTCCAATTGAGCTGGCTCTTCCGGATCTATCTTATCCTTTGGTGGTAACTTGTTTAAAATATATTAGATTTTTTTTCTGGCCTTCAATTATGCCCTGGTTTTGTTCCTTTTCACCAACAATAAAGGGAAGTTATAATTTGACCTATGCAATAGAAACATAGAATGTGTTGGCAGATAAGAACCATTCAGCCCAATTTCTGCCTATCCCCCCCCCCCCCCCAAAAAAAAATGTAAATAATCTGAATACTTTCATTTAGTCTTTATATCTAGAATAGACTTGTGCCTATCCAACGCATGTTTAAACTCCTTCACCACTGGAAGGCTATTCCATACATCCACTACCCTCTCATTAAAGTAATACTTTCATTAGTCCCTGGTCTTATCTTATATCTAGGATAGCCTTATACCTATCCCATGCATGCTTAAACTCCTTCATTGTATTAACCGCTACCACTTCTACTGGAAGACTATTCCATGCATCCACTACCCTCTCAGTAAAGCAATACTTTCATTAGTCCCTGGTCTTATCTTATATCTAGGATAGCCTTATACCTATCCCATGCATGCTTAAACTCCTTCATTGTATTAACCGCTACCACTTCTACTGGAAGACTATTCCATGCACCCACTACCATCTCAGTAACGTAATACTTTCATTAGTCCCTGGCCTTATCTTATATCTAGGATAGCCTTATACCTATCCCATGCATGCTTAAACTCCTTCACTGTATTAACCTCTACCACTTCTACAGGAAGACTATTCCATGCATCCACTACCCTCTCAGTAAAGTAATACTTTCATTAGTCCCTGGCCTTATCTTATATCTAGGATAGCCTTATACCTATCCCACGCATGCATAAACTCCTTCACTGTATTAACCTCTACCACTTCTACTGGAAGACTATTCCATGCACCCACTACCATCTCAGTAACGTAATACTTTCATTAGTCCCTGGCCTTATCTTATATCCAGGATAGCCTTGTGCCTATCCCACGCATGTTTAAACTCCTTCACTGTATTAACCTCTACCACTTCTGCTGGAAGGCTATTCCATGCATCCCTAATGAGTAAAGGTACTCCGTGTATCTACCTCTGTAGGATGAAGGGATACGTTTGATTTACATCGTATAATATTGTTGGTGTTCTAATTCCCACAAACCTCTACCTACAGCTTAAATTAAAAACCTATGGGAATTTTCCACACTTCCAGGTTCTACACCTTTTGAAAACCAAAGTGTTATGGACACTTGTAGAAATGACAGGTTGCCAAGAAATCAAGACTTGCAGTTGACCTAATTGACCTATTCTTATGAATGGGGACTCTATTTCGGTTTATAGAATAGCAATAGCATTACATGTATTCCATAAACCGAAAGTCTATAAACTGAATGTCTTTCGGTTTATAGACTTTCGGTTTATGGAATACATGTAATACTATTGCTATTCTATAAACCGAAATAGTCCCCATTGATAAGAATTTCTTATGAATGGGGACTCTATTTCGGTTTATAGAAAGCCAATAGCATTACATACAATGTAATGGCCGAATCTGAACTCCAACACGGACATACAGTGAAATGTCCGTGTCCGGGGTCCAAAAACCGTAAAGTTCGGTATGAACCCGAACATTTCGGGTTCGGGTTCGCTCAACACTACACAGCAGGACTCGGAACCTTTTATTAAAATAAATATATATATTATTGGGCCTACAGCCCTGGTAGTCTTGTGGCCTTTTTATGACCTCTCAGCTATTAGGATGAGCAAGCAGTAGGAAGCAATTACCATGCAGTTTTGCTCTTGGTAGATTGTATTCCCTTAGACAGAATGTAGATGACCCAGCGGGTATGAGGCTTCATCAGAAAATTGGACAAACTTAAAGGATGCTCTACCCACCGCAGAGAGAAAGGGTTAAACCCTGCCGCCTGCCTATTGGAAAAGTGACGTGCAGCGCCTTGTCATGGTTTAGGCTCCTAACGAGTTCAGACTATTAGATTTAAGGTTGGTCTGGTCTGTGAATATTCTGCTGTATATTGGAATTGGGTAAGAGGCAGGAATTCACAGTGAGGTGTAAAATAGTTTTATTAGGTGACCAAGGGAACCCGGTCATCATCCTGTTCCCCTCCACATGAAAAATTCTTGGCATGGTACTAAAATGCGAATTAAAAATCTTGTGACCTGTAATCCTCTTTGCAGTAATGACATGTGTAAATTAATTTAATGTGTCTGGAATTCTGTCCACATATTATTTATCCAGGATGTGGATGGAAACCTCAGTGTTTTAGATAAAGGATTTAATTGTTTAAATAAGCTCAACAATTATTTGTTTTCACTCCATGTAATTTTAATGAACAAATTTAATTGCAATGTATTTGGTGTCCTGGATATAGAACTTCATTCAGATGTTTATTTTAAATGGCTGGATAAGTGGGGTAGCTTAAAGAGACCGTCTAGTCCGCAAACTCACTGTGGTGCTAGATGAATATCACTGCTTGTATAATGCACACGCTTTTATCCCCTTGTGATTTGATGCAGGCATTCTGTATAAATCACATTATTATTTGACCCAAGCCCTCCCCCAGTGATTACTTTGCATGTTTACTGCAGGTGCGGCAGCACTGATTATCTAGACACGGAAGATATAAAGTTTTGTTTCATTTAGTCACTTCTTCTTGTGCTGCTTGAAAAGAATACATTGTGTGGACTGTGATAAACTTGCTCTTCTACCCAGTAGGATCTCTTAACAGTGAAACACATTGTCTGATGACATCACTAGAGAGACCGGAAATGCCATCATTTGATTTGAATTATTCTCATTGGTTCCTAAAGCAAATGCTCTTTCTCTATAATGTTAAGAAATAACTGTGTGAGCTGACCGGGGTAACATAACCTGGTGATGGAAGAAAACTGTGATTGGGGCAATGCATACTCACTCTTTTTTTTTTTTCCCTTTTGGGTTTTAAACATTGGTTCGTTGAAGAAAGTTAAGGATGGTAAGATTAGGAGTGGAACAGATTTTTTTTTTTTTTTTTAAGTGCAAAAAGTTTTTTTTGTTTTGTTTACAAGCTTGTTTCTGACAGTGAGCTGCAGCTCAGGGATGCAGAATTAAGATAACTTTAGGGTGTGTCAGGAGTGTTTATAGTTCTTAGCAGGGGCCCCTTCCCTTGTTCTGTGTTTTTTTTTTTTTTTTTTGCATGTTCTTACTGGTGTATAATCATTTTGTCAGATGCTGTGTCAGCTAGAAATGTCCATATATAAGGTGCATGCTGTATGATACGCAGGAAGCATACATTCTCCTGCTATGTCTCCTGTGGCCACACATTCTGCAGATGTGTGCTCTGTACAGCATCCTATAAAATGTATGTATGCCCACCTTGCAAAACTTAGTATATTTTGTTTTTTTTATGTTTTCCTTCGTGAATCCAGCCAAATGCTGGGAGTTGAGTGGGAGAGTCAGCGGAAGCTGCTAACCTGATATTTTGTGAGTTCATTTAAACATATTTAGAATACAGATATTCACAAAATCCAAACAGATTTCTAAATATTTAACTCTGACTTGGGAAAAGTCCTAACTTTATTTTTTTCATTGCATATTCGTTTGATACTTGTTCCTGTGATACAAGAGGGGTCTGCCATACTGAGTTTAGTTCCAGTAGTCTTTGAAAATTTGGGGACATTACACTGTAACTTTCAGATGAGACTAAACACCAGCATGTGATTACATTTCAGCTATTCTGAAAATCTGGCCCATCCACAGCATCTGTGTGATTAAATACTCTGTTGCAACAAGCTGTAAATCGGATAGCTTATAATTTTGGATGCTGAGTTCAGACTTGCTTTAATGTGAGGGAAAAATCCTTTTTATGTTGTCTTGTCATACAATAAAGTTTTTAAAGGGACCGTAGGAGGAATGTACTAACAAAACTACATCTATTAATTGCTTGCTTCTGTTTTTTTGCACTGGAAAAAAAACACATGCATCCAGTATTCATCCTGTAATTTAAGATGCACTACACTAATTGATCTATGTGTTATGTGGTTCAAGTGGACAGAGGTGCCACTAACCAAAATATACATACCTTCCTGGGTTCCCACCTAGGGTGAGCACATTTATTCTGGCTGTGATTGCAGCACCAAACTGTGAGGATTTTTTTTTTTTTTTTTAATCTGTTTTAACTATTGTCTCTTAATAAAATGGCTCACCCCAGCTCCATCGAAGGAATGGGCTCACCCCAGCTCCATCGAAGGAAGCCAGTGTCTATAATGGCAACTACCTTTTGCATCTTGTCCACTTCTAAAAAAAACAAATGGCTTTGTGTTCAATGCTATTTCGTTGTTCAACAAAGTGGATTACATGGTCCAGGATTTAGGGATTACCCAGTTGTGTTTAATTAAGAATATGGTGTGGTTCCCTAACAGTCAAGGAACCACACTGGGTGTTAAACATATTCTTATTAAACACAACTGGGTAATCCCTAAATCTTGGATCGTTGGGGGGGCCCTTTTGTGGATAGGTTTTACGAACTGGACTGTACCAATCTAGGCCCTGAAAATTGCATTTTCCATAACGGTCTCTGCTTAAGCTGTTGGTGCAAAAGGACGTGTATGGAAGTCTGAAAAAGTACATGTCCCCTCTAGTGGGTGCACTCACACCGACAGGCTCCTGGAAGAGGAGCTGGCTTTGATACGAGCATGCCTTCGTAGCTCTTCCAAGCCATATGGCCGCTATATGTCACCTGTGACAACGTTACTTGGCAATGCATCTTTGACATGGCTTAGTGAAAAAAGTCCATGTGGTCAAGCTATCTTGTATCTGCTGAGCGCATTGTATTATTATTCAGGAATGTTCTCCAGGGCTTTAATTAATGTTATCACACAATTCTTCGTATTTCCAAAATCTGCCATGAGGCTGACATGCTCCATAAACATCCCTGAATTAAACTTGGCCTATGTGTTCCTAGGGTTGCCACCCATCCGTTATATATATATATATATATATATATATATATATATATATATATATATTGCAAATCGTTTTAAAATGTACATAGACTGTGTTGTATCGTTCAGAACAAAGGCAGTTTTAGCAATTCTGTGGTGTTTGTGTTTAGCTGTAATTTTTCTCTCGCTCACAAACTGTATCCATTCCGATTGTATTCAATCGAATAAGAAGGGCTGTTATTTTGATCATACTTGCTTATTTTCAGAATTATTTCCACTTCGTAAGACCAGCAAGCCTGCTACAGATGTTTGTACTGTTACCTAATCACTCATCCCCATACTCGGAACTGGTATTAGACGTGTTTGTGTCTGAACCACTTAAAGCTTCATTATTATGAATGTGTCCGTACTTGTTCACAGGAGCACATGTGTAATCCTACACTATTGTGTTTTAATAGCCCTTTAACATAAAGCACATTTTAAAAGCTCATTTCTCAAGGCAATAAAAAAGAAATGAAACCAAATTTTTGAAATGTAAGTTGATCCATTTCTGAAAATGTCAAAATTCGATTTCAAAGCCAAAGTCAGAAACACAAAAGGGAGAAAAAAATAATAAAATGAGCAACACAAACACTGATGGATTTTATAGTAGTAAAAATGCCAGAAATCTTGCCATTTAGGGCTCCTCTGTTACTTGAGAGAGAGAGATAGATAGATATATATATATATAATATATATATATATATATATATATATAATTTAAATGTCCTGTGCATACCTGCCAATGTCCTGAGTATCCAAGACACACTAGCGCCAAAAGGAAAAAGGTTGTGTGACATCACACAGCATCGTGTGACTCTGGGAGATGAGTGCCTAGCATCAGTGGTGCATCTTGGTTTTGTGCTGTCGTAGGCAGACAAAATTCGGGCACCCCCCCACCCTCGTTGCACACCTACGATATGCCCCATCACCCTCATTTCATACCCCCACCACGTCCATTACATGCCCCCATCACCCTCATTTCATACCCCCACCACGTCCATTATATGCCCCCATCACTCCTAGAAGGAGCTAAGGCTTGCTGAACAGTGAGGGAGTGAAAATATTTTCAAACACCAGAAGTGTGCTTTAACACCCTCTGGCAAAGTACCGCCCTAGGCAGGTGCCTTGTTTGCCTTGTGGTAGATACACTACTGCCTAGAGTTGTACACAATCATCATCACAGGGCCAAATTTGACTGACCCCCACTCCCAAAAAAGTGACTGCACCATCAAATCCAGGACTGTTGGCAGCTATTCATGTGATCAGCTTTCTTGAGATTAGTTCTGGGTGGAAAGGTATCAGCCATATTTTACTTACAGCAGTGTAGAGCTTTACACCTGAGATCCAGCCTGTACTTCCCATCATATAGTGAATTATTTTCTTTATTTTATTTGCTTGATCGCGCCTTCTTTGTTTATTTCTTTCCTCGTAACCTAGTCCTATATATTTAATTGAAACTAGAACTAAAATCCAAGTTATGTCTCAAACATAAAAACATTGTTTTTTTTTTTTTTTTTTGCCATTTGCAATAATCTATACATACTTAAGTTTTCCTACTTCAAATATTTTTTATTTTTTACAAATTTATTGTTACATTCTGTTTCAACAGGACCTTTTTGTGAGCTGGAGTTACCCACAGGACAGAGAAAAATAAAAATATATAAAGGAAAATCACCATTCCGACTTGCTGACGAAATCTGTACGAAACCGAAAATAATTCAAATTTTCTATTAAGGTATGGAAACGTGTGTGTGTGTGTGTGTGTGTATATATATTTATGAACCATGCTCCTTCCATGACTCCTTATAGACTTCTGTGTTTTACACTACATTTTTCAGTATTTTTAAACCCCAATGGTTAAAGAATTGTTCGCTTTGATGTCTCTCCATGCGGGATGTCCACGAATGAAGGCTCTTTAATAAGCCTATCACTTTTAATACACTTTTAATACATCACCAGTGGTAACTTTTTTAGGTTTTGGGCCCTTCAACCTTGTACAGGCCAATCTAAATTTATTTTTCAAGGCTCATTGAGGTGTGTGTGTGTGTGTGTGTGTTATTTATTATTATTATTATTATTATTATTATATAATAATAATTTTATATATATATATATATATATATATTTTTTATTTTTTTTTATTTTTTTTATTTATATAAATTCTTTAAATGTATATATATTTAACTATTTTATTAAACTGCACTCTTCTGAATAATAGGGAAATGTGAAATAATACGATCTTTCACCAAGTGTCATTAGAGTGAAATAATCCATAATGTTTTCCCTCTTTTACCGTGTATCGTGTGTTTCCTGTGAACTTCTGTGAATACTTTGAGACTTCTGAAGGTTATTAGCAGAGTTTTTTTGTACTTCTCCAGCTCCTAAATAATTAATTTGATTAACGAGCAGTCTCCAAACAGAATTGATCTGCTCATTTTAAGTGAAAGATGGACGCGTTTGTCGCAGTATATTATCGGATTTACAGCACGCCAAATATAAGAAAGTAGATATTCCTTCCCCCCTATTAAATGACTTGCATTAAATCCTCTCATGGATTGTATATTGCGAGCTTCTCATTGGACTCAAATGTCCAATTATCTGAGAAAATACAGCTTTTATTTAGTATGCTTTTCAGAAAGCGCAAATTTGGCTGTTATGTGCAGTGTTGTTTTTAGGTATTGCCTTTGTCTGATTAGTCTGTGTGTGTGTGTGTGTGTGTGTGTGTGTGTAAAATATATATATATATATATATATATATATATATATATATTATATTTATTAGTGTTTATGTTTTTTTCTAAATTGGCATCCCCTCTGTAAGAGAGGCCACTTTGAGTGGCATCCTTCTGACACGGAAAATACTGCCCCCAAAGCAAGCACCGGTTACATTTAGGAATTATAGCACAGTGCCCAAATTTCTAGGTTTGGAAACGCCTCAGTGACGTTATAAGTGTCTGGATATTTAGTCAGGGACCTACAGGGACCTGTGTAGGACATGATCAAAATAATAGCCTCTCTTATAGTAAAACAAAACAAACACCCCTGAATAAATTGCCATGGGTACAGTTTAAGAGCGAGAGAAAAATTACAGCTAAACACAAACACCACAGTATTTCTAAAACCGCCTTTATTCTGAACGATACAAAACAGTATATGTACACTTTTTAAAGCGAAATCAGTCCTCGTGTAGTTTTACACGGAAAATAATTTCACTGGGGCTTACATTTCGTAATATTCCAATAAGGAGGGACTTAGAGAGAGAAAGAGGTTGGACTGTTACTATGGCACCAGCAAAACGATTACACGTTCTGTGCCGTTTTTAAGAGCTAGAAAGCGTTGAGGGGAAAAAAAAAATGTGGTACTTTACCTAAAAAAAATATTTTTGGGTACTGTAGGTGTAGAGCTAACTCTTTGAATAAACCATGTGTTAAAGAAAGCTAAATGATTTGTAACAGTTCATGGTTTTTAGTTCATTTTTTTGCTGGAAATAAAAATAATACAATTCTCCTATCATTAATTCAGGGAGAGATGGTACAAATATCTTTTTTTTTTTTTTTTTATATTATTCAAACATTGTAAGCGTTGGAACTGTTGTATCACTCGTTTTATATTTTGTAATTAAACACTTTGCACCTGTAATTGCAACACTGCCACCTACAGGTAGGTGGAGATTGTCAGCACAATTCGAGTTCCGCTTTTTGTTTAGGTGTAAGCGGTATACAATGGCACACACTGAGATGTCCACCCCCCCTCCTCCCACGGTTGTATCAGTAAGGTGTGTCACAATTTCCTAGCTGTAAGTATTTTATATTTTAAGCAATGCAAAATGTAAAACATGCATTTTAAAGTACTTTGAAAGCACATTGATATGCATTAATATTTGGAAGATGCATTTTTTGGGGGCACTTTTTAAGGTAAGATCAATTTGCATTAGTAGCAAGAAAGCTAGCAGTTCAGACAGTGTGGTTGAGAGGCATGGCTGCTATGGGTACAAGCAATAAACCTATTTTACTGGAGTGGGTCTTGAAGCACGGAGCTTTCGCAATAGGGACTCGAGTGGTTTTTGTTTTGAGTACTTTTCTATCGTCTGCAGCCCGCTATGGGATTTCTTGCAGATAATGTGCTTGTCCTAAAAAACTTTATAAAGTTAGGGCTGACTGTTTCTTTAAATCTTGTTTTGGCTTTTGACCTATACATATATATATATATATATATATATTTTTTTTTTTTTCCCCCTCTGTACGATGGTGAAGTGTCTTGACATCTTTCCCAAATGAGGTAACAGTTTCCTGATTATTTAGCAGCACTTTCCATGACGGTTTATAGGCTTGCATCATTGTAATCTCCGTTGGTAACATGGATCCTGGCAGATTTTCGTTTCTTTAACCCTTTACGTCGGAGGCGACCACGCCCCAGTAGCAATGAAAGCGTTCGTGTGAAGCTGACAAGCGTGTTTTTTTTTTAAAGAACCGCTGAAACGGAGCGCCTTCCTCACCATCTTTCTCATCCAAATGTTATTTTTATTCTGCTTTTATCTTCCTAGCAAACTGTTCCATAAGAAGTAAAATCTGCATTGGTTTTGTTTTCCGCTTACAGTTTTTTGTTTGTTGCTGGGGTGATAAGAATGCGAAACACGGCTAAATCTCTTTGCTCTGCACACAGATGAATGTATTTTTTAAAGGTTCTTTTTTTTTTTTTTTTTTAAAGAAGCAAAAAAAAAAAACTCCAGTCCTTTTCCCCCATCTTTGGTGTAAACCAGGCATATATTATCTATACAGGTCCAGGAAACCTATGAAGGTTTGGATTTAACAATTTCATTGCCAGGGTTGAGGGTTCTGTCATCTGACTGTTTTGGGTCTCTATACATGCCTTGCTCTTTACCCCAGCGGTGATTTTGTGTATCATGAGGTCGGCTGGCTGGCTTTTGTTGCTCTTGGAGCCAGTCCGCTGGTTAGAAGTTTCGTAGTTGAAAACACGTTCCAATAATGAAACTATTGTTCGAATGACAAAGGCTGCTATATGGATTTTATTTCCTTCTGCCTGTCAATTGTGATTTCGGTACAGTCTGCCAAGCAAAGCAGATGCTTTTATTAAGACCGGAGCATGTTGGCTGCGCAGCTTATAAAAACATTTGAGGCCCATGCACTGTGACACAATGTCCCATGGCTTATTTTCCTTTAGAACATGTTTTTTTTTTTTTTTTTTTTTCTTGTAGCCAAAGCTCGAACATAATGCTGGATACAGGGAAGAGCGACTTTATCAATATAATAAACCAAATAAGGATTTAAACGCAATAGGGGAGGCGAAAATCACGCCAAGTATTACCATAGCTGCCAATATTCCAGGGCTGGGGATGGAATGAGGCGGGGGCAGAACCAAAAAGAGGAGGAGCTATGTAATGCTGCATGACATGGAGTGATGTTGCGAGATTGAGATCTAGCCTCCCTGGTACAGATGCCAGGGTGGCTGGAGCACAGTTGTTCTATATTTAGCCTATGTATAATATATCTCTATATATAGACTATATATAATGGTAACAAGGAGAGAAGCAGCCATACATTAAGTGCCGCAACATAATTCGTAAATCACACTCCCCACCCGAAAATGTAGAGTGTTCCGAAACTGTTTAGTTCCCAGTCCAGCAACTTTGAGAAGACCCCAGTAGTAGCTGCCAAAACCATTTTGTAGGTCCCTACGATTAAGCCCCTTTTGGGATGAAACGCGTTGGGCTTACCGGCAATCGTTGATGCCAGACTCTGTGTGGACATGACCATCCTATTCACTCTATTGATTACAAGGGTCCAGCCTCACAAGGTGGTCTTTAAAACCTGTGTCTGGAATTGTTTTGGCACCTACTGATGGATTACTTATGTATGTCTTATAGACTATGTAAACGCACAGTGCAGATAAGCCAGGACAGACGGCAGTTTACAGAAGAGGACCTCAAAAAATTGGACATTCTTATGAAACCAGTGTTAAAAGTTTTTAAAGGCAATATCATGGTTTTATGGTATTTATTTTTAACAAACAGTGGTGGTCCTACCCATGTATAAAAAAAAAACCCCAAAAAAAACCAGAACTGCTCCTGGAAGACCGGATCACCTTGCTGGTTTTTTTTTTTTTTTTTTTTTTTTTTTGGAGGGAAGCACAGTGTTTCCAAGTATTGAACAAAAGACCTGTATGTATGATGTCAAAGTAAAAAAAAAAAATCTATTAAATAGAGAAGTTGCACATACGATAGATGTTTTTTTTTTTTTTTTCTTCCCATTTTTTTGAGTTTCTACAGTCGGAACTCTTCCTAAGTGGTTTTTATTTTTCAGGCATCCAGACATGTCCAATCACTCCAAGAACCCATCCACAGTCACGAGTTGCTCCCTCATTTAATATCTCATCCTGTGCGTCCGTAATACCTTTAATTTCCACCGTTCTGGGGGTACTAGAGGCTATGGAAGCATGGTATTCCCAGCTGACCAATCTAAATGCCTGATCGTCAAGCTTAGAACATCTCGTTCCCTCTAATTCAAAATAACTACTGTCTGCAATTAGCAGTTAATTAGGTGTTTCTAATTAGTGGCTGTATGAAGTGGGGATGGTCTGTTGGCGTCTGTTTAAATGCATTGGTGCTATTGTCAGAAAAACCTTTTTTATTTACAATGATTTTGACAGTCGCACCTACGCATTTGAAAAAATAAATCTGGCGGCTTATTATATTGGTGCTTTTTAAATCCATACACTATTTTTTTTTAATTTTTTTTATTTGCATGTGGTTCCATATGTGGCTGTATTTTTCGTTTTTGTTTGGGAAAAGATACGAGTGTGTATGTACTCCTCTGGCTTCCAACTTTTTTATTTTAAATCAGACAGCTGAGACATCAACAAAAACGGGAACAAATAAACGCATAGTTATTTTTGAATGAGTTTTTGAAATACTTGCAGAATTACTAATCAGTATTGCTGCTGGGAATTGATCCTGCCAACCACGGCCCAGCATCGGTGGGAAGTAGGGTTACCACCTGGCCGCTATTTTACCGGCAGGCTGGTAAAAAAAAAAAAATGGCTTGAGGCCAATGTTAAGTCTATATGGTGGCAGAATAGCGTGACCGGTATTTTTTCTTGTAGAAAAGATGGCAACCCTAGTGGGAAGAGAATTCATGGTCACCCACAAGGAGGATGTCCTCTGCCCATGTGCAGCAGCATTACACAGATGTCCTGCCCCCTCCAATCAGAACGAGAGATGGTACTAAGCTTCTGAATGAAGTTGTTACTGCACTTGCACAGTGCCTGTAGTCCCAGTTCATCTGCACTGATCCTCTTGAAGATCCTCTAAAGAACCAATAAAACTGACCTTTTAGAATCTCAGTTATTTTTTTTTTCTAACCTTTTCAATGCCTGGACTGTATTTCCTACCTATGCTGTGAAATAGTCCCCTCGTCTTATGTTCAAATTGATGTCTGACTATAAAATTAAGATCCAGGACCACCCCAAGAGCTGCACGGGACTTGGATCCTCCTGTCATGCAGCCTTTGGATGTCTATGCAATGTCTTCCAATGCTGCCCAGCAGGGCCGGCCTTAAGTGTTCCGGCACCCTGTGCGGGTATTCCCCAGTGGCTTTAGCCCCCTGGGGTGCTGTGCCCTGTGTGGTCACGTGACACCCCAGCGTTTAGTTACAGAAATCTCCACGGAAGTGTCTGGCAGCATCGGCTGCCCCCACTAGACACCAGGGAGCTGGCAAGTCTGAGGCTGTGATTGGCAAGTCTGAGGGTGCATTGGCAAGTCTTGGGGTCAGATTGAAAAATAAAAAACAAGAAATACATTTTATTTTCAATAATGTTATTCAGTCTAAAAAAAAAAAAAAAAAAACCTGTTTATTATTAAACTTTATACCTATAGGGTAGTCTTATATTCAGACTTTTTCTTTTTTCCTAAATGAATATCCAAAGTTTGGGGGGGGTCGTCTTATATTCAAGCAAATACAGTATTGATTTTGCAGCTCATTTGATGTATGTTATTGTGGAAAACAAAGTAATTTCTAAGTGACTTTTGAGCGACAGTATACATGTTTGAAGTAACAGTACCTTTTTTTTTTTTTTTTTTTTTTTTTTTACATTTTTTTTTACGTGTTTGTTTGTTTTCTTGGAAAAACAGGTTTTTGGGTCACTTTTGGGACTATTCAAAATGCAGTTATTTCTAGCTTGCTTTTTTATCCATTTCGACTCTCCCCCATTCTCTTGGTTTCACGGCGGAAAAGCTCAGCTAAGTGCTATATATAACGGGTAGCTTTTGTATGTTTCAGCAGCCTGGTCACTGTGCTTTTAGAGGCAGGTCAGCACATAGGTCACAGTGCTTTCAAAAGCGATCATTACTGTGAGACCTAAAAGATCTCCCTTGTGCCTGCCTAATGCCTCTCATGGGCAAAAACTTAACGTGTTCTATGTTATTTATAGTATGTGTACATTTTATTTTACAGTTTCCTTCATGTCTAGGAAGGCGCAATCTAGACATTTATTTATTTATACGGAAAAATATATGTAAAGTTAGAATTTTTAACTGCAAGATGTATCCTTTTTTTTTTTTACTAGACCAACCTCGTCTGCATTACAAATGGAATAAAAAAAAAAAAAATTGTGTTTTTATTGTTACTTGTGTTATTTGTTCTACCATTTAATTTAATAAGTGAGGTAAAGATGTTGAATTTCTATCCTCTATTAATGAATATAGTTGGTATTGTCCCGTTAAAGTTATTCTATGCAGAAACATACAGAAACAAGGAATAGATTAATCAAAAAGGTCGGCCTCCTCCCCCCCTCCCAACAAAAGTATCTTAAAAAATAAAATATATATATATATATATATAATTTTAAATTCACACCTGAAATGGGCAGGAGAGGGTTAGGGTATTACTATCCAATAGCACCATGGCACTACCTCCATTTTAGGTCACATGTGCCCACTTCAGTGTGAGGTCATCCACTTTTTACCAACTTCCATTCATTTGTAGGCAAGCCCCATTCCCTAGTGTCATAGAACACCCCTTTCTGACACCAGACATGGGGGGGGGGGGGGGGGAGGGCAAAATGTCCTTTAGAAAAGCCACTGAGGTATCCATGTTTCCAGGTCTAGACGTGACCCGTTATGGTAATTCACAATACAATAGTAGTACAAACCATGCACTTAATCTGTCAGGAAACATCTGTATGAATTATCGACAACCGGCGTGTCTGCTAGTGTACTCGGAACCTCAATCGGCGTATCCGTGTCAAGTTTCACTTAAATTCCCACACTGGCAGGAGTAAAGTCAAATTCTACAAAATAAAAATAAGGTGGGGAAAAAAAAGCCACTTCTAACCAATTACATTACCATTCTAAAATACGCTGGATGTGAAATCACATATTTACATATTTACCTCTCATTTCTTATTATTTTGCTATAGTTATCTTCGTATGGTTATCTAGAGGTCCACAGAGTTTAATGGCAGTGCAAATGAGTTACTGATGCTGATATAACCACCGGAAATGGGGGGGGGGGGGGGGGGGGGTGAGTTGGGGAAATAAGAATGACTAGTTCAGTTACACTAGGGGCGGATGCTTTTTAAGAATACCAGATCCAAATGCAGAAGTGTATGCAAATAGACTAAAACGACCTTCACTAATCTTGCCATGGATACTGGTGGCCTTGACAACTGGGCACAGGCAGAGCAAGGCAAGTATAGCAATATAAGGACATTTCCAAATGTCTGTATCAGAATACGTTTCAGGGAAGAAAAGGGGGTGTAATATAACTTTAAATACCTGCGCAGTAATCTTACTGGTTCTCATGCCTTCATTCAGTAAGTTTAAAGTGTACATTGTTTTTCAAGAGATTATATGAAGTCTTGCTTCTTGTAAATCTAGTTTTGCAAAAATAAAAATGACCTTAACTCTGAAGATCTGTGGTATGAGGTATGAGATCCAGGGCTTTTGGATTTTTTTTTTTTTTTTTTTACAAATGATGATAAAATGTGATATTTGTAGAAATATGTTTAACCTTTTTTGTTTCTTTTCGAAGAAGCAAGAGATTAAAAAAAAAATTGTATCCCTTCCCTTTTAGTAAACCCAACCTATATCTTTCGAGATATACGCATTGTGTTTACTCTCAGCGGAGGGAGAGCTGTGGTGAGGCCTCACTTTCTCCGTCATGGTCTTTTTGCTGGTAGTACAGACCATGAATGACCTCGCTGACCAGCTCGGCCCTCAGGTAAACCTGGTCTGTCATAAACTGCTAATTGTCCTTTTAAGTCAATGAGCTGACCTGTTCATCATACTGTTCATGAATAGATCGCCATGCTCCTACCATATAGTTACCAAATTTGCCGGGACAGTCCAATTTTAATGGGTCCTGACAAATTCGGGCCTGTCCCAGCATATACTGCCTATGTACAGTGCTTTGCAGTATTGCCTTTAAACTGTGTATGCCTAATAGACCTACACGGTCTTAATGTCATCAATGAGCTTCGGACACTTGGTATTTTTACTTGGTAGCCTGGGGCCCAACGCTGCAGGGTCTCGTGACTCCACGTGGCATCTTTAGATTCTGCCCCTGCACGTCCCGAGACTCCGAAGATGAAAGTTGACTAATATGCTATCAGTAAGGTCCGGTGATCTAGGCTGATAAACCAAGAAAGGAAACTTGAAAGGGTTTAACCCAATATAACCAGACATGGTGTTTCCACAGCTGTACTTTTGCAAACCGTTTAGCGAGTTAATGTTTTTGGTGCGTCTGTAATAACTAAAACCAGTTTGAACTTGTATAACGCAAGCCATTACGTCGTTGCAAGCGCTGTGATAAGTGTCTGAACCTTAGAGCTTGCAATCATTTTATTGGTCCACTTCGGCCCTCCAACTTGTCTCCATTTGCCTTTGGGGGGGGGGGGGGGGGTTTAAATCACACTGGGTGCCAGTCCCCCCCCCCCCCCCTTTTTTTTTTTTTTTTGCCCGTTATGTGCAGGATAGTTTCTCGTTACGTTCAGTAAGATTTGTCTCGTTACGTTCAGTAAGGTTTGTCTCGTTACGTTCAGTAAGGTTTGTCTCGTTACGTTCAGTAAGGTTTGTCTCGTTACGTTCAGTAAGGTTTGTCTCGTTACGTGCAGTAAGGTTTGTCTCGTTACGTGCAGTAAGGTTTGTCTCGTTACGTGCAGTAAAGTTTTGTCTCGTTACGTGCAGTAAAGTTTTGTCTCGCTGTTTCTCTGTACCCCCCTCTCCTCCCCTGTTAATATGCTGCTCTGACATTCTGCAGGGGGAGGGGCGGCTAATGTGATTATTGACGAAACCCAGATATCCGTCGCTTTACGTGCTACAAACCGTAACAGAAAACGGGGGGGGGGGGGAATCTAAAGCCCACGCAGAATCCTACATCGAACAGTTTTTCCAGGAACCTGCGGAAAGGTCTCATTAACATTTTGACAGCCTCATGCTGTATCGAATGTGATTCGTGAGCAAGTCCTGTTTACAGATCAGTGCATAACATTAGCAAGCTTTAATTTCACCGTGGTCTGAATGCGGATATATTTTCCACCAGATCCGATGGAGAGGTTTACTGCCTACTGCCAAGCAGAATTCACTGGGCAAGGCTCGCGTTCAATAGGTTTAAGTAAATATTTAAAGGTGGGAATTAGGTGTTTTAATAGAATAGGGTTGGGGTTAAATATACCTATAACTAAATTGTTAGGAAAAAGCAATACTACTTTCAGTTATTGGTCTAAAACTGGCAACAACAAAGAAAGACATGTTAAGATTGACTATTTCTAAATTTATGGCAACTCTTAGAATCTATTTATATATTTATATATATATACAATTTTTGATCATAATGGTATCTAAAGAAAACCTTTCTTATCCGGGGGGGGGGGGGTGTGAGGGGACATACGAGTATATATACCGTATTTATCGGCGTATAACACGCACTTTTTCTCCCTGAAAATAGGGGGCAAATGATGTGTGCGTGTTATACGCCGATCGGTGGCTGAAAAAATAAAAAAAATCTAAAACTTACCTTGTTCCTGCTCTGTCCCCCGGTGCTCTGAAGGTGCGCGGCTGTGAGGGAAGCGTTGTGAGCTCCCCTCCAGCCGGCGGTCAACTAAGTGTGTTTTTTTTTAAACAAACTTTATTGTTCCGCGCGGCTGGAGGGAAGCTCACAACGCTTCCCTCACAGCCACGGACCTTCAGAGCACCGGGAGACTAAGCAGGAACGAGGTAAGTACTGGGGTCTGGGGAAAGGGGGGGAGGATTGTGGCATAACGAGCATACTAAGGGGCAATATCCTGGCATATTAAAATGGCATATTGGGGGCAATATCCTGGCATATTAAATGGCATATTGGGGGCAAAATCCTGGCATATTAAATGGCATATTGGGGGCAATATCCTGGCATATTAAATGGCATATTGGGCTTCAAAGTTCTTTATTTGAAATTTAAGTTTTTTTTTTCCTGAAATTTCCTTCTTAAAATGAGGTGCGTGTTATACGCCGATAAATACGGTGTGTGTATGTGTGTGTATATATATATGTGTATATGTGTATAGGTGTGTATATATGTACGTACGTACATACAATGAGAGCGTTTACACCTAAACACAAATGCCACAAGTCATGAAGGGTTAATGAAAGAATTCAAAGAAAGCACTTTATTGAGTCATTCTTGCTCTATCAGGGGGCAGACATGTTGTTTGGAATCTTGAGTCATGTCCCCCTCCTGATAGAACTATATGGAGCAAAGAGGACTCACATAAGGGACTTTGTTTGTATTCTCTCATTACAGGGTTTCTAGTTAAAATACCTACACTAGATATCATCTTTTCAAATAAACAAAGCTTAACTATTGCGGCAGTGGTCCTTTAAAACTCTCAAAGATTTTGCAATGCATTGTGCAGTGCCAAAAAAAGCCACAAAGGGTTTGAAAATGTGCTGGGCCTCCCTGAATTGGCTTCTCTATCTCTCTCTCTCACTCCCACTACTCATGTTCCACACATACCAGTTCATTCATTATTTCTTCCCTTCATCCAGATAAACAAACTTGCTCAAATCCAGGCTTTCCCACTCTTGAAGGCCAAAACTTTTTTTTATTTTTTTTTTCTGCACTTTTCTTGTATAGACATTTAATCCAGATATTCATAGGTTAAAATGGATATCTGGCAGGACAAAAAAAAATGCAAATGGAGAAACCTGTTGACCTTCAGACCTATTAGGTTTCACCATCTGTTTGCCATCTGCACGGTACCTCTCTTAGCTACCTCGTTCTTCTACCCTTTTTGTATTCTGTGTTCACCAATGCCCTTGAGTAATAGGTTTTGGCTATTGTGAGACTGGAGTCCACCTGTCATCGGAATGCTAGCATTTAAAATCACTGTACCGTGAGCAAACTTTATTCTCAAAAGCATTAATTAGTTTAAAAAAAAAAAAAAAATACACTTGGCATCATCTAAAAATTACAGTTTCGTAACAGAGTGCCAATGGAATGTCTATAACTTAACCCCATCCCAGCGGGAAGGCAGGCACGTCCTGCCTGAAAATCTCCAACGGCTGCTGTTAGTGCGGCTATGATGGGTCAATGTGAAAGCACTGAAATTTGCCCCACTCGCACAGGAGCACGTTCCTCCATTATGGCGCTTGCTCATATCCGGCAAGAGCAACGTGATTGATAAGAAATCACTTCCGTCGGTCTGTTACTGTTGCTTGACCACCCGGAAAGGCTGTAACATTACGTTGGAAAAAAAGGAAAAATTAGAGTTACGGTAGATTTAGGGTTGGGAGTCAAAAAGCCACGCTATAAGAAAATGGTTAGGAAAAAAAAAAACACTACTTTTGATTATTGTCCTATAACCTGCCAAAACAGAACATTTTTGGAAACTATTTAGATGGGGTCTTTTTTTACAGTTTGAAAGTGTATATTCAAGATTTTTCAGGTTAAAGTTATAAAAAGTGAGGGGGGATTCCAATTTTTTCATATTTTAGAATATATATATTTTTTTTCATAGTAAATTATATGATGAAAATAATGGTAAAATATGTGGGTACATTAATTGATGACATTTACAGCTAAACACAAACACCTCAGAAATGTTAAAACAGCCAATGTCACGAAGAATACAAAAATGTCATATATGTGTAGGGAATGACTTCAGGGGACACTTGTTAACCGAATGCCTTGTGTGTAAAGCCAAAGAAAAACTTCTTAAAGGGACCGTATCACCAAAACATTGCTTATACTGTGACTGCAGAGAATAAAAAAAATATTGAAAATAATGTATATATTGTTAGCAGAATTGCATGCAAAAACCTTTAATTAGGAGAAAAATGTGTTTTAAATGCCTCTGTGGAGTCCCTGCTTATGACATGGCCTGTGGCCTGATATGCAAATTACACATTTTACACTGAATTCCAGTTCATTTGCATATTGGGCCACATGTGATGTCATAAACTGGAGACTCCACAGACACATTTAAAACACATGTGTCTCCTAATTATGCTTGTAGCTTTGCTAATACAATTATATAAATCATTTTCAATAATGTTAATTTTTCAATCATTTATTCTCTACAGTAAAAACAGTGTTATGGTGATACCATTAACCAGTTGAAGCTGTACCAGCTTGGGGTGCAATTGTGCGTGATGGTGCATGTATAATCGGGTTTCCTGCAGAAACAAGCGTTTGGGTGTTTGCTTGCTCCTGATTACACGTGTGGTAACATGGATTGTATTCATAATGTTTCTCTCTAAGAAGAGTAGGATGGGAGGGGTGGAATCAAGCAGATATGGTATCATTTTTAATTAACCCTTCGCGTCGGAGCCATTAAATCTGTATGTGGAAAACTGCAAAGCAAGCCTAGTGTGTTATCTTTGCTAAAATAAAAAAAAAATACTAAGCAGGGTTTTTCTAAAAAGCTTTTATTATTTTGTTAATAAAAAAAGAAGTCCTGTAGAGTTTATTCATGTCTTTTTTTTTTTTTTGGCTTCTCTTTTAAAGCCTCAACCTCTGAGCCAATTAAACGGCTCCCACAAAGATGGGGAGGTAGTAAGCTAAAAAAAAAAAAAAAGGTCCTATATAGCTTTTACTCTCACAAATACCAAGCAGAGCAGTGCGGTGGAATGACGGTAGCAAAAGATGTGTTTCCGCCGCTGTCTGTGCACATTTTCTAGCAAGCAAATAATCTGATCATCCGTATTACTGTTTTTGTTTATTTTTGCATGACTTGAGCATACGAGCACCTTTCTCTAGCCTCTACCATGGTTTTGTCACCTTGCTCCCTTCTAGCGTGACCTACCATTAAGAAGCACCGACCATACTTCCCCCAACTTCCTAGCATTGGATAGTCATGATTTTTAGGCCCTGTCCTGCTTTCCGGGACAGCGGTAGAGCTCAGCTGGATTTGGGACCACATTCTTGCACAGCATTATGCGCAGAAGTGGGGCCAGTTTCAGTGACTGCCACCACGCTTGCACAAAAGAGCTCCACCCACCCCTCCAGCAAGGCCAGGGCTTGGGAGGTCAAGTGTCTGTGCTTCCGCAGTAGAAAAGTATTTTATTCTCAGATGTCCAGAGAAGAAAAATCGGGATTGCGATCCCGGATCTGGACTGTCCTGCCGAACGCTTTATTGCTATACTACTAGCATACCTCCCAAGTGTCCCGGTTTTGGGAGGGAGGGCACATTTCCTTTTTAGGACCCTGACGCCTCTTGTGTTTTTTTTTTTTAACTTTTGTAAAAAGTGATCCATACATTGTGTTTTGCTTTTAAATGTGTCCGGTTTATGGAATCACATTTGAGTACTGTGTATAGCAATAATATAGAAATATATAGCAATAAAACTCAATAACAAGTATTTAAACTATAAATATTTGCATGCATAAAATACTTTTTGTTCATGTATAATTGACTTGACTGATTACATAAATCGGTACTGTTTTTATAAAAAACAAAAAAAAACAAAACATATTTTGCTTGGAATGACCCTATAACTTGCCACGCCCCCCGGACACTTTTACTGTCTTTAAAAGTGCTTTGACATTTTGGGAGAAGGTGCAACTCCAAACCCTATCTATTGCGCAGAATATTTTGATGCAGACAGTAGCCATGTCTCCCAACCAGACCCCGGCAGATCCCGTGCTTTTGATGTCTCTAAAAAGTTCATATTATGGTGTTCTAAAGATCTGGATAAATACTCTCCTACAGTTTGCCGCGTTTCCTCCTCATTTTTTTGAAGGTTATGGCATTTCACAGGGGAACATTCTGACGAGTCAGTCCTTTTTCAAAAGAAACTGTCTGTGCTTGTCTGATAAGACTCTTTATCACACTGCGAGAGGCAGTTTTTTTTCTGGGATTTTGTTGCCTTCACATAAAAAAAAAAAAAAAAAAGGTTTTAACTCCTTAGCGATGTAAGACGTGCCAAGTGCGTCCTGGGAAAACACTCCCTTGGAGACACGCCCGCAGACATACCGCGATTGGACTGAAACGAACATGGCCGCGGCATTCCAGCTATGTCTGCGGAGGCCCCCTGTGTCGCAGCCAATCACGGTAATCAGTTGTGTTTTGTTGTCAAAGCAAGTCAGTGGCTTTGACCGCTTTAGTTTCTCCCTGCCCCACAGCAATCATGGGACAGGGAGAGAGTAGTATGGGCAGCTTGCCCATGTCATCCAACCCCTCAGATTTTGTAAAAAAAATATATCTATATATTTTAAGTTGGGCGAGGGTTAAGGATACAACATCACTACAAATAATCCTAAAGAAATATGGTTAGGAAAAAGCAATGCGCTAATTGTACTTATTGCCTTTTAACAACTAAATATAACACATGTTATAATGATATATGGTGTGTATGCATTTAGATGTTTATAGTCACACATATCATTTCTCTTGACTAATTAGAATTAGGTTATTTTTTTTTTTTTCCTATCGTTACAGCCAAGCTACACATCTGTTTCTTGTAGGAATACTCTCTTGGAATGGAGGAATACATCTGGCATCTTTTTTTCCTGAATTTTAAGAAACTCAGACCTGTTATAACAGCCCCTTTAAAAAAATTAGACTAACTTGATCACAACTTCCATTCTAGCATTCGATTTATGGAATAAATATGGTTATGTTAAACAAACAAATGAAAATGTTATTCTATACATATTTTGACATTGCAATTTTCCAATGCTTTAAGAAAAAAAATCAGATTGTAATTGTGGTTTCTTTATCCAGGTGACAATACAAACAAAAAGAAGTGGAAAAAAAAGCAATATCTTGAATTCCACTAAATAATCTGGAAAACCTAATAAATCTCATCTCGCGCAGTTGGCCTGGCCATTTTGTATACAAAATAGGGCTGGTTTTTTTTTTTTTGTTTTGTTTTTTTTCAAAACCGTTTTTGACGCCCGTGCAGCTTGCAAAAAAAAATAAAAACTCAACTCAAACGAAGAGTTAAATCACGAATATCACAAAGTGAGATTTACAAAAGGATAAGACTTTGCTTTGGAAACCCAGCTGATTACTCTCAGAATCTGCCGACTTTGGACATAAAGATTAGAGCCTTTTACAACAATCCTGCTTGGTGCTTCTGGATATACATTTTGAACGGCTGGAACAGGAACAAGACATGGTAGCCATAAGGCAAAGAAATCTGAAAGCATTCACCGTTGTCCTGACATTGTTTGCGGTAACGATTATGTCCTTCTTCCTAAGTTATACGCAGAACTCTGATTCGGTTGTGTGGAGTCCGGAAAAATACTTTTCCCGTTTCTCTGAACATATTCGAAGGATCATGTCCTCTTCGAGGAGACAATGTAGCTGTGAGACATGTGTGGCTGAGCCAGAAGTCTCTATGTGGTTCGATGAGAGATTTAATCTATCAATACTTCCCCTGCTGACGAAACAAAACAATGTGATCCCTGAGAATGTCTACAAATGGTGGTTGGTAAGTCATATTTTCTGGGTTAAGAAATAAATCTATTTACTGACTTTGGTCAAAACCAAAATATAATCCCACCTCCCACACCAAAAATAAATTATTTTCTAACTAGACTGAACAAACAAAAGTTTGCTGGGAGGTAAATCCCATGGAAAGAAGTTCTTTTTGCATTCAACATTTTAAAACCTAACTATAGAACAAGATATTCAATTGAAAGTTTCCTTTTGGAAAATAATTTCCCTACTGAAAGAATACCAATAAAGTATCTTTTTATTGAGCCCCATTGCTCCACATAGCTCAGGTAACAGACATGTTGTTCTTCAGAATTTTGAACCAAATGAGAGCTAAACCAAGATTCTAAACATGTCTGCCCCCTGATAGAACTATGTGGAGTGAAGAGGACTCAATAAGGTACTTTTTTATTTGTATATAATTTTTTTTATTTAATTGTTAGGTCAACGGCAATAAATGAGTTACTCTTGGGGAAAAAACGTAAACAGGAGGGCTAAACGCCATTCTCTAATCTGCCTGAACTCCCTTAGACCGTAGAATATACTGTGTACGAGGGAATCTATCCTATTACCAAGTACTTTACTAGAGACGTCCAGCTTGATCTGGTTTAAGTGATTTAAACCTTTTTGGGTTCATTTTAATCCTCTCCTTAATGAATGCTGATATGCCCTGGCAGCTTTGATATGAAGTTCAGTGAGATAAGCACAGGGCAGGTGGGGGAATAATTATATAGGATTTGCACCAAATGACACAAGGTAAACCTATGTAGTTTAATGGGACTCCTTTTTGTTTGTATTGTATAAAAAGGATAAAAAAGGAGCGAAAATTATCTATACATTGTGTTAGCAGGATTGCAAGTAAGGGCCTAAATTATATGAAAAATGTGACCGGGATATGTCTGTGGCATCTCCTGTTTGACATCACCTGTGGCTTGATATGCAAATGAAGGGCATGCCACAGATGATGTCATAAACAGGAGACCCTATAGACCTATGGTTTGTAATTCTGCTAACACACTGTGAGGATAATTTTGTGAATGTAATCTCTACATTCACAATAAAATCAATGTTTAGGTGACATGTTTGAGAAGAGAAGAAAAAAAAAAAAAGACCAATTTTATGAAACTACTATATTGCCAAAAGTTAGTTATAAAAATACAAACCCTAGGTAATGTACTGAACATAGTCTTTGAGGTAATGCTGTTTAACCCCCTTCATGACGCATGGTGCTTTCGTCCCAGAAGACGCAAGCACCAAAACGCTACTTTTTGTTCCTGGCCACCAATCACAAGGTGATCGGTCGCCAGTAGGGACACAATGGCATAGACACAACTCAGCGGGATCCAAGCACAGATCATCATGGGGAGCCGTGATGAGCTGTTAAACGCTGGACATTCTATGCCGTAAAATAGGATGGCATAGAAAGTCCTAACGTCGGGAAGGGGTTAATCTCACTTTGTTTATCTGCATGCGAATCTATTAACCACCATCTACTGCTCTTAAAATCTATGCAACAAACATGAATCTGTGAGTTATGTAATCGGTCTCCTCTTTGACCTTTGAGAGTCGAGCCCAGCACACAGAGGATGCAAGACACATTGATTTTCCCTTGAAATACGTTCCTGACCACTGCCCCCCCCCCCCCCCGCTTTATTACCCTGCGATATCTACACACATGAAGGCAGCTTTTGAACTAGAACTCCCATGACGCTCATCCAGAACCCTGGTTATCACAGTTTGGGTGAGGATCGTAGTGATCCTAGTCAGGGCTGGCCCAAGATATTCTGCAGCCTATTATCATAATAATGTTTGATTTACAATTCCTTTCATGGGTGAGCTCTTAGAAAAAAATTATTTTATTTTTATATGCCCACTAAAACCCATCTTATATACATAAAAAAAAATTTTTTTCAAGGCGCTCGCCCATAAGGTGAAAAGAGTAATGGTAAAACATTATTATGATAATACCCTGTACAATTCCCTAAAACCTACTGTGACCTATAACAAAATCCAGATAGATATAGTCCGTGTCAGAGGAGTTAACACCTGGATGGCTAGACTGATCTAGGCAGTTTCAGAGGAGTTAACCCCTTGGGTGGTTAGACAGATGTAGGCAGTATTAGAGGAGTTTATCCACACACTCACTCACATACACACACTCAACCACCCTGACATACACACCCACCCACACAATATAACATAACATACACAAACACTGACATACACACACATTGTCTTGTGTTTTTATCTTATGTGCTGCAAGCATCTCTTTTACAGCTTTTTTGTTGTACCTATGAGAACCCCCTCCCAGATTTAATCAGTTGGTTCCTCCGGAACAGACTTCCATTCTACATTCTGAAGAGTAGCATGTAAAAGGTTTACGTGTCCTGCAAAAACGGTCACTAACTTCCCTAGCTGTAAACATGCTGTGAAAAATCTGTGGATACGGAACCTCCCAGGCTCCAGTCAAATGCTGAGAGCTCAGTAGGAGGAACAGTAGAGGCTGCAAACCTTGTTATGGATATGTCCAGGTGTATTTTATACAGAATTTAATGTTATTCAATTATTTAATGCTTACATTTCTATTAATTAATGATATTTTAATATGCTGGGGGGGGGGGGGGGCGGCATTTTCATTGTCAGATTGGCTCTTGATGACTTAATTTTTCCTATTTAACAACAGCATCTCCAGGGTGAGGGAAAACCTAAGGACATTAACAAGGTCATTCAAGAATTATTTGAAACCATCCCATCTGATGTAGATTTGATGGACCATGACCCGTATCGATGCCGGCGTTGTGCTGTTGTCGGAAACTCTGGGAACCTCAAAAACTCTCAATACGGACCCGAAATTGACGAACATGACTTTATTTTCAGGTAAATGCTTCTCTATGCGACTGAACTCCGAAAAACACCATTTTAACTGAGGAGACCATGACTATCCCAAACCACGTGACAAATTTGTGTTTGGTGAATACAATATCTCTTTCCTCCGCTAGTGTTCTGCGGCGAACCCTTACATTACTCCTCTAGTACTTATGGCACAACAAATCACATCTGGAGGGCCACATATACATGTGGAGAGAATAATATATATATATTTAGCGTGACAATGAATATAATCTAAACTTTTGTTTATACACGCACAAACGAGAGAAGGCTCATCAATAAAATAATGTCGGCTATAAAAATGCGGTAACGTGGTATCCACCATGACTGTCCAGTGTAACAGGTCACTACGACTATGTTTCTCCTCATCCCCAATGGTACTACTATTTAGTCCAGACAGTCACACATCCACCCAAATTCTCTTCCGGGGGGTGGGGGGCGTTTGACTGTTCTTGCTGAAGATCTCTACTGATTTTCATTGAGTGTCCCGTCTCTAACCCCAACATTTCGCCTGACGGATATAAGTACAGACTCCTCTGCAATGAATTCCTGTAGGGCTCCCTCCAAATTGTGTTCCAACTGTAACTTGCATAAGAAAATGAATTGGGGGAACCATTCAAAGCTCCGCTACAGATGTGTTTCATACCAAAATGTTGCACTTTATCATAGGCCTATGTTTAGTGTGAAATGCGTAGGGCACTTCTATCTCAGGATGTCGAAGTCTGCGCCAAATGCTACAACCACCTTAGTAAATTAGCACCCTTTTACTAAAAGTACCCCAAAACCTAACCATAAATCTTACACTAACCCTAATACTATCCCCGATCCATAATACCCGAATACTAACCCTAAACTAGCCCTAAAATTAACGTACACCCGCTGATCTACTTCGACAGAGCGCCTGACGGCGATGAACTGTCAGACTCTTGAAGTCCCTTGAAGTGGAAGGACTGTCTCATTCCATATCACAGGGAGTCAGTGTTTGTCTTCTATTTGTTACATTCACTGGGATAAAATGTGGATTAAATATCCCTATATTCAAGTGCCAGTGTTTTTCAGCTGTGATGGAGCTGGTGTGTTTAAAGATTACTGTTTCCAAATCTGTTTCCGATAGAGCAACGCATTCTGCAAACAGTTAAAGCATAGCACATTTTGTTTTAGAACTTACCGTTCAGATTATAATTTAATACAGGAAAATGAATTGGTAGAGGGGGAGAATAAGACAGGCCAAGTGCAATGTATGTGGGTTTTTTTCTTTTGTTTTCTTCTTTGTGCAAATGTAGTTATGCCTGATATTGACAGCTTTCATTGTGACCTGAAGAATTTATATTGAAAATAAATGGGAAGCAGGTGCATTATTTTGAACTGTATCGTTGGGTTGGGTATAAATAGGAAGTGTAAATCAGATTGCAGCAGGGCTACTGTCGTTGCTAGGAGCAAGGCAGAAATTGTATGGAAAGATACTAGGTCCAAGGATCAATTCTCGGGGGGATTAAACCTGGCCGTTTTAGTAGGGGTCTAGGCAACATGTTGATCACTCATATAGGTGCTCTGATAAAACCCAAGGTGGCTGACAAGGCTGCTGGGTAACTGCCCCAGTTGTTGAGAGGCACTTCCCATGGTTTAGGCCTCCCTCTTGTCTGGTAGGTGCTGTTGTAATAATGATGGTAGTATTCTCCCGCTAACCTCTTTTTTTTTTTTTTTTGCAAATGTTTTATCTCTAAGCGAATTTACCCCCCCCCCCCCCCCACCAATGTTTTCTGGTATAATCATGATAATGTATTCAAAGAGGACCCCTAACCGTAATCCTTCTAATTCTCAGGATGAACCACGCCCCTACAGCCAAGTATGAAATGGACGTCGGGAGTAGAACCACCCACCATTTTGTCTACCCGGAGAGCGTGAGAGACCTACAAGAAAACGTCAGCATGGTTCTCATCCCCTTCAAGACTCTTGACCTACAGTGGGTGGTCAGTGCACTCACTAATGGAACGATAAACTTGTAAGTGCCAGTCGGCTCATTAATGACTTGAGTAAAACTGCTGATGGATTCCTGGTGTATAGTCACCAGACACTCCTATCTGTATGCACCTCACCTGATCCCCGGAGGAGGCAGCTCCGACATAAAAGCCATTAATCTTGTTGGCTTGTGGAAAGGAGAATCCGGCATCTGTTAGGTTTTAATTACAAATGTACTCATTAACTGATCCCACTTAACCCCTTCGTGGTGCTAGGACGTTCTATCCCATCCTTATTTTAGTGTACCTAAAAGACGCCAGGACGGCATAGAACGTCCTAGCGTTAAACAGCTCATCGCGGCTCCCCGGGAGCAGAGACTTTGCAGCGGGATCCTACCTCTCAGATGAGGCTACGTTGAGTGGTCTCAGTCTGACAGGGAAAATGTAGCTGATGCTCAAAGTGAGCACAGGCTACATTTCATTAAGTTTGGGCTCGCCACCGTGACGTCTGGAGGTCTCGCGCTCTTGTGATCAGTGTCCAGGAACAAATCGTGATGCTTTTGGTGCTTGCATCGTCTGGGACACAAGCACCATGCGACACGAAGGGGTTAATGAAGCTGTGATGTTTAGTAAACATTTTTTTTATTTCACATCGGGTTAGGTATAATTACTATTCTACAGATAAAAAAAAAAATAGGATTGTACGGAAAAAAATGTAACGACTCAAAGATGCAAATACTGTAACTGGATGTTTTTTTTTATTTTTTTTTTTAACCCGTTGGGGACACAACAGTTTTTGGGATGTTGCACAATTTAGGACACAGACTGTTTTTTCACTTCTGCCCCTTCTTTTTAAGCGCAGTCTAACATATATTGTAACGTTTTTTTGTTTTTGTTTTTTAACTGAATCGGCACTTGCCTAAGTTGATGGCCCATGTTTGTCTTGCTTAGTATGTAGTCCCCCCTCTAGGCTCTGTACCTAGCGCTACTTAAATTGCCTGCGCTATATAAATAATTTCTAATGTATTGTCTACACACCTGTTGTCCAGCTAATTTCTTTAGTAGCAGACAACCTAATTAGTGGCTAAAATGGAATCTAATTTTGTTGCAGCATCCTTAACGCCAGTCATAACCTCTAGAGCAATCCCTTATGACGAGGCTGATAAGCTTTGTGTTTCGGGCTTGTAATCATGACAATTCTGCACAATTGCTATAATTAACCAATTAACTTTGCGTACCACGGTGGAATGAGGCATTATCCTCCAACCTTGTCTGCGACCTTGGGAGGATTGGTAGTTGACCCCGCCTTTTATAAGAACATTACAGCTCGGAATATATTTATTTATTGTCCCCAATCTCATTTGCAAGTCTTTTTTTTTTTTTTTTTGCCTTGAGGCAGGAAACCCAGGAGGGGTCATATGTCATTCGGAATGGATCCAGTGTGATGATATGCTGCCACAATCATTTCTAGCTGTTTATCACTTCTAGATGAATTTTAATAATAATATCGAGGCATCCACGAATATGGCACCCCCTAAAATTAAATAAAATTCCATGCATACATTATCACAAGATATCAGGAAGGGACAGCATTGTAGGTAGGGGAGGTAAAGCAAAGTTTGTCTCACGCGGTGCTGGTGCAAGACGTTGGGGTGTATACTCTCCTCTCGCACAAGTCTATGCTTATGGAGTCTGCATGGATATCGAACCTGTAGACCATTCCTGACCTTGGGGCATTCAGAAGTGACAGGTGGTGCAGTGCTGGGCCATTGTGCCAGGTTAGAGAGAAGGCTGATTTTTATTTTTACTTGCTAGACCTCTCCTGATTTTAGAGACTATGCAAACCCACTCCAAACAACTTTAGTCACCTTGATTATGATCTCTTCCCCCATTCCGTATCATTACTTACTTGCATGCATGTGTCTTATCTAAACCTAGATGCATTGTGCATGCACGGGAGCATATGAGATGATATTGAGAGTTTTAAGTCATTTAAAGGGGCAGAGTCCAAATAAACTAAATCAAAAGAAACAGGTCTGTTTTTATTATTTGACACCCCCCCCCCCCCCCAAACTTCTGGAAACCGCAAATAACATGTAATAGATTTGTTACTTTTGCTATAGTAACTGCCCTATACAATTCTCAGTCTCCCTTTTTTTTTTTTTTCATTGTAAAACTACACTAGGACAGTACATTGTTTTAAAGTAAAATAAGTGCATTTCATATATAATAAAACCACATACAGAAAATAAGCCAGGTGGAACTGCACTTTTTGAGCTTGAATGTATTTTTAAAATAAAAACTTTTTTTTTGTTCTATACAAATTTAACTTTTTTGAAAAAGACAGTATTTGAAGTAGAGTTCCAGGCACATGTGGCTTATCAGTGACTGGCTCTTCTCCTACTCTCCATGGAATAGATCTATACAAAAATTCACAAATTATCCCAAAACTTCAGTATGTAACGAATCCAGCTAAAAGTGGATTGGATTTAAAGGTCAACCTTGCTGTGTGCCAAAGAGTCAATTAAAATAAGTGAGCCAGAGATTTATTTACCCACTTCGAATTCCTAGGGGTTCTTACTTCAAATATTCTGCTACTTTAGAATAATCTTATTCTACATCTTCTTCTTTTTTTTTTTTTTTCCTATGCTCACCAAATTGGTATCTGGTATAACATATCCGATAGTTAATTCATTTTAATTTAAATCTATGATAGTACACTAACATTTATTTGCACAGCAATTGATGCAGAGCATACAAGGAATGAAGTAAGACGAGCAGAGATGGCCTGATAGATGAGGGAGAGAGAGCTTTCAAAATATACAACAAAATTTAGAATGGATGAGGGCATTGATTCCGAGGGCATTAATATACACAATCGTAGCCTTAAACTCTCCTTGTTATTTATCTTTGGTGTCTCTACCGGATCAGCTGTTGTAACCGACTAGAGCATTCCTTTTAATTATACTGCCAGAATTTATGTGGTTTATGCTCAGCCATATACCAGAGGCTACGGGATGCTCGGTAATCTTCTTAGTGTTGTGGGAGTTGTCTCCACCTAGTGGATGTTTGACAGAATTGATCAAGAATTGCTCTTGAATTTTTATAATTCCGTCATATACAGTGTATGATCAAATAGGATCTTACTGTAGGTTATTTGATCATTCTAAAAAAAAATTTAAAAGGAGATTCATAAATGTAATGTCCGCTGCAATATGTACCAATCGTCCCAAGAACTGCATTTTACTATACTTGTTATGTTGACTCTTGTGTCATATTAACCCAGGTTCTCATCTGGACATTAGTTCTTCATGATTTGCACCAGTTTACATTTTGATACTTAATGACAATATTAAAAAGGCTGTGAGGCCAACAGGTTTAACATTTTACTGAGTTTTTTTTTTATTAATGCATAATGGGGGGTTAAAAAAAAAAAAAAAAAGCAGAAATAGCACTGAATAGTGTTGCAATCTCTGCATGCCCTAATGCAATTCTTCCACATTCCCCGGGGACATTTTGTCATTCACTTGTTGCTTCACTTTTTAGTAAATGGGTCCCATAATCTGAACATGCATTCTCAACAATTCATAATGCACATCAACTTTTTTTTTCTTTCATCCGTGGACAGATAAATGGACAATTATGACAACAGTAATTCGAATTTTTTTTTGGTTTTGTTTAATAAAAAGTGACATTTTGATGATAAAATTCTTTTTTTTTTTTTTTTTTCCGTACAGCACATACGCCCCAGTACCACGCAAAATCAGAGTGCGCAAAGACAAGGTAAAAAAAAAAAAAAATCCTTTTATTCTGTCACGTGTAAATAAATTTGCTTGTTCGATCTCATAAGTACCGGTAATCTCTGGCTTCTGAGCACACAGACAGCACCACCTAGTGGTGTAAAAGAGTAGTAACTCGAAATATACATTGGACCGTGGATTGTACATTGAATGGTCATCATCGAATTAAGTATGTCCAAAACACCAAATAAACTACAGGTAGTCAGGTTATGATTCAATGAACTTACATGTCCATGTCAAGAAGAGAAAAAATATATATAGATATAGGTTTTGTAGGCATACCACATTGGACAGTCTAGTGGTTATAACAGAACTGTACCTTTGCCTATAATTTCACAAATGTAGAGCGAGTTGAGGGGAACTGAATATTTCTTCAATTTTTGAACATTTAACTATGCATAATTGGGCTCCTCCAGCAGAAAAACCTCACTCGGATTGTCCTTGTACAATGTATTGTTCAGACGGTAAAATTCAATGTTTGTCTCAACTCACTTGTACTTCCCCTTTTTCGTGAATAGCTTCCTCCATGACTAAATGAACATTTGTGACTTCCCTTGGAAATTGTTTGGTTTGCCCCAGATGGTTCCATGTTTGCCTGACCATTTCTGGGCCTCTAGGGTCCTTCAGACATCTCGGGATGTTGGAAGAGGGGTTTTCCACAAATCGGTGAAACTCCATCCAATTCCCTATCTGATGATTGACCAGTTTAGCAGCAATATGTATGGATCAGTCCTGGGGGCTGATTATAAATATAAATCTCTCTGTACTTTCGGTGAATATAAAATCAAACATCTATGGCATAATGTGGCAATATACAATGTGTTTGAGAAAATCTTCAAATATATCATTTGTAATATACCGTTTTTTTACTGTTGGGGAAATTGAGGGCATTTGTTACACAACTTGTGTTGAGCAGAGAAAGGAAAACAATGTAAAATATTGTAACATTTTACACCAGTTAATACAATAGAGATATATATATATTAAGCTTTGATGTTCCTTTTTATTTTATTTAACATTTTTCAAAAGCTGTATAAATGCTAGATTCACATGTAGCGAGTCTGACCCTAGAAAAAAAAAAAGAAACTAGAAAAAAATATAACTTTTACCTCCCGTAGGACAAGGAATCCTGTTCACACAAACCCCAGCAGTTTTACAGTCGCACTAAATCCAATTATGACTTGTAATCTTTACTTACCTGCTATAACACTTGTGAGTAGTATAGGGTGGGAAAAAAAACCTTGAACGTAACATGACATAAAAACACATTAAATAAGTTTGTAACAATCTGTCCTATGTTATTAAACGTGTTCTATCGCCTAAACATAGTTTTATTGTGATTGTAGAGACTAAACAGGGATCGAAGATCTATGATCTATTTATTATTAGCAGACTTGACAGCAAAAGGCTCAGTTAGGATAAAAATGTGTCTCCTGTTTATGACATCACCAGTGGTTTTATATGCAAATTAACTGCTTTTTCATTAATGGGGGAAAAGTGGAATTTGTATATCAAATAAACAGGAGATGCCACAGACACATTTAAAACTCTTTTTTTATTTTTTTTTTTCTTCTCCTGTTTTATGTTACATTTAACATTGTTTGTTTAACCCTTGAAGGGTTAAACAAAACATGTCCTGGGACATTTAAGTAAACCCGACATGTATCTTAACAGATACACACGGGTTTACTCTCTGCTCTGTCTCACATGCGAGACACAGCAGGTCCTGGTTGTCGCGTGCTGACAACATCAGCACACTCACAGCCAATCAGAGTGGGGGCTCGCCCCTCTCTGACAGCCGAATGCGAGGGTCTCTAGTTAAGGTCCCCCCCCCCTGCTGATCCCATGCAAAAACGAGGGGCTCTCTCTGTGCCAGTAGAGAGAGCCAGTCGCCGACCAGACGTCTGCCTGCTTCCTATGGAAACATGGCAGCTGTCAGAGGATAAACTGGCGGGTACTATCAAAAGTACACGCCAATTCATCTTCATACTAGGGACAACTGACAAAATATGGTTTAGTGTTCCTTTAAATAATAATTAGAACACTTTTTTTTTATTATTTAAGCACGAAAGCTTTTTTTTCCTAGTGGAACTCATTTTATTGGCAAGAATTATGCCTGCACGGAAATGTTAGACACGACCCCAATGTATAGATCTTTTTTTGATCATTTTTTTTTTCTACATTCACTGTATTAAAAATGTTGGTGATAGAGCCCCTTTCATGTTGTAACTATTTAAAGAGACACAACCATTCTTTCAGTAACCTAAAAGTACAAGCAAAACGTTTTTGAATTGTCCTAGTATGAAGATAGAATGCCATGTACTTTTAATGGAACATGATGGCTTATCCTCTGACAACCCTACCATGCTACTCTGAGACGCTTGCCTTCTGATTGGGTTGGCGTCTGTCTCTCTGCTAGTGCCGTAAGAGTGCCTTGTTTTTCCAAGACCTCAACAAAACTATATAGTCCCCCACACCCAACAGACCTTAATCAGACTTGCAGGGCTGCGCACGCACACACCTCGGAGTGGAGCATAAAGAAACCAGAGGGTTCCAAAAATGTTACTGTCGCTTTTTAAGCTATTTTGAAACCATGATATTGTGTTGAGATTTGCTATCCGCAATGTGGGAATGTAACAATATAACAAGGTAATAATTTTGTTTTTATTATTTTACAGATTCTCGTATCGAGTCCTGAATTCATGAAGTATATCTATGATAAGTGGTTATCAAATCACGGCCGGTATCCATCCACTGGCGTTTTCTCCATCATATTTGCCCTTCACGTATGCGATAAGGTATTAACCGTTTACCGTCCAATCTTTTCTATGATAAAAAAAAAAATGAATAAAAATCAATACAATAGGGACAGAGTATGCTGGAACTCAAAAAAACTGGGGCAAATCCTTCCGACATCTTTAACAAAACAAAAAAAAAACCAAAACCATAACCAGTCATTGACTGATACAATAGTTGTTAGAAAAATAATAACCATAATAACATTGAACAAAAACATTTGCTGAAATACCACCTTTTTTTTAGAGAGGAAAGCATATAATAAAAAATTATTTTTTTCATTTTTTTTGTTTTTTGTTTTACTGCATGGTCCAAATAATGGGTGAATGTGAAATGGATATTTTACCTATGGTTCTATCTGTGATATTTCCACAATAAACCCCCCAAAATCCCCAGGGAACATGTTTATAATGATTAAATGGCACTGATTTTGGGGTATATAAAATGAAGCAGGAATAATTTTAAAAATGTTGGATCCGCAGTACTAGCTATTGTTTAATCCTGGTCTTGAATCTCATCACAGAGATACAGACAAATAGATAGATGGTGACCTACACAGGGCATAAGGTCGCCCATTAAGTAAAGGGGACTCTCCTACAGCAGCAGAAGGGTTGATGGAACTTGCTGCCTATGTAAATTGTGCAATAGAAACACTAGAAAAAGTCTGGCATTTTTTTATGCCATGCAGGAGATATTATAGATTATAGTGATAAATTCCATTGCCATTTTGAAGTCGGGAAAGCTTTTTTTTGATTATTATTTTTTAGTTAAATTAAATTTTTTGTAACAATTTTGGAGGCCAGTTTCATAAACCAGTTCTGGTTCGTGCTTTTGGTTTGATGAAAGCAACAGAAATGTGTGGCAGGTTGCACTTGACGGTGTCCAGTCTGTTACAATGTATAGGTTAAATGAAAATTTAATTTTTTATTTTTTTTGCAGGTGGATATATATGGGTTTGGGGCAGACAGCAAAGGGAACTGGCACCATTACTGGGAAAACAACCCTTCAGCAGGAGCTTTCCGCCAGACCGGAGTCCATGATGGTGATTTTGAGGCGAACCTTATAGGGAATCTGTCGTCCATTAACAAAGTACTTGTTTTCCATGGTAGATGACCCTTCTGAGAAGTGCCAAGATCGGTGGACGTGCTTCTGTACATTTTATGGTTCACTTTTTGTGAAGAGTGCAAACAGCCCGCAAAGATTAGCACCAAGTTCTTGCTGATATCGGTCAACTCTTCAACCTTTTATACCTTGAGTTTCTTTGAAGGCTTTTCCACTTTTGGTGGAATAGTATGTGTTCTGGATTCTACTCCCCATTCGATGTTGGTCAAGGCTCCACTCATCTTCTATGAGCTTCTTTGAATAACTCTCCTAACTTGAGAAAGATTTGGATCCTCCCTTTTCGGTGAATTAACATCCCTTCACAACTTCAACATATGGATATAAGCTGGGGAATATTATTTATATCCATGTAAGCGAAGATCCAACAGCATCTTGAGAAAAATGTCTGTTCTGTGGACCTAACCCCTTTACTTGAGAATTGAAGCAACTTTTTTTTTCGTTCAGTTCTCAGACCACTACTTATCTTCTTATGGTTGTATTGATGTGAACGAGCTGTCGCACAGTGAGGAAAACCATTTGTCTTGTGCTGCTCCTCGGATGTATTTTTCTATGACTTTTTTTGATACTTTTCTCTGTACCTTCTTTGTATTTTTTGTGGGGGGTCAACTTGAAATCTTAGGAAGTTCTACAAAACTTTTATCTGTGTGTCTTTCTCGTTTTGACTCAAACCTCAACTTTTTCATCTTTAAAAATATTGATCTATTTTTCATATGAAGAAGCACTTTTACTTCTTTTCCAATCTGTTTCTTATGTATGGAACTGTTCAGAATTATTCCAGGCAGAAGATTTTTTTTTTTTTTTGCATACTTTTTTTCTAGAACTATAAAATATCCGGTCAGAAGGTGTTTTGATATTGTTGAGTGAAAATGAAGTGTAAAGGATCTGCATGTTTTTTGCGGACCACAGATTTCAACATATGGTATTGTTTTAAATGTTTTATTTATAAAATTGTCGCCATTATTACTAATTCTCAAGAGTGCCACTGAGAAAAATAGTATATATGTTAGGAACGTTATCATTTATTGTGTTATAGCCCATATGTAACTTTTTTTTTTTATTCTTTGCAATGTTCTCAATGTGGATCAGTCGCCGTGGAACCCAATGGAATGTTCGTGCTTTTCCACGGTTAGAGCTTTGGTCTATATTGGCGCCTACAATCTATTGGTTTAATTAACGGTTACTTTATTTATTTTTAAACAACAAAAAAAATGTAACTACGCTTTAAACCCTTACTCCCAAGCGATGGCCTGTAATATCACATCAATATATATAGTGTTAGCTGTGCGCCGTAGATCTACTGATTAGTAAAGAAACAAAACATGGTATTTGAGGATTGGATCCTCGTGACTTCATAAACAAGCGTTTGTCTTTGAGGGTAACAAAAACAGATTGTTAAAAAATATTCTGGATGCAGAGCTGCAAAAGGACGCCAAAATCCACAGACTCTTTAGTAAAAAAAAAAAAAATAAAGAAATTAAATAATAAAATCGCCACATTCTCATTCCACAAAACAAAAAAACAGGTGTAACAGACACCTCATGTCCACATTTTCTTACAAAACACATTTTGTTCCTTTGCCGATACACTTTCTTATTCCGCTGTTTGTTTTTGAGATTTAAGGGCTAAAATGTGCAGAAGCCGAGAGAAGCTTAATATTTTTTCGGTCTTGTTCTTCTCGAGATAAGTCAAAAAAAAATATTAAAAATACATGGCCTCTCTTGGCTTCTGTAAATATTTGCACCTATTTTACATGGTACTTGCCGGAGGGGGGAATTTTTATATCTAAAAATCTGTACCAGATGATAGTAGTAGGTCTTATGTTCTGGCACTTCTGGTGTTCATTGATTGACGGTATAGGGAAATACCAGAATTATTCACCCCTTCCCTTGTCCCACATACTAGTAGAAAGCTGAATGTCAGACAATCAAATTTAAAAGTCAAAATGTAATGGTTGAACATTCATACCTACAAGCATCATGGACAGGACTCCGAAAGGGGGGTTGGCAACTATGAAACATGTCTTACAAATTGACATTAAACCTTGCTTGAGCAGCCCATCCCTGCCAACAGCCCCACCTTTTCTGGGAGAGTGACAGTTGTTGCTGTGCGAGCAGCTTTATTTAAGGCGTCAATGATGGACAAGCGCATCTCTGCAGGCTCCTGGGAGGCGGGGCCAGTTTAAAGAAATATAGCAATCTTTGCTGAAAAGATGCAATGCTAAGTTTACAGAAACTATTTTATTTTTTGATTTCAAATCCAGGCAATGTATGCTTTACCCAACTATTCGTCACAATGCATGAATTCTAACCTTAATGTATATGTATGTGGACTTGTATACCTTTTGTGCACACCACTGTGAATGAATACACAGTACTCTCCATTCCTTCTCTCTTCCTGTTCATTCACGGAGCCTATGATGTAGGAGAGAACAAGTTCACCTCTGCCATATGAATCCTAGATACATCTCACTTTCCGACTTTTATTGTTTGTGTGTTATTTCTTCTATCATCGTTGCCAAAAGGACACAGATTTATCTATGCACGGTTATAGTTCTTGCTACAACTGAATGATTTCTCTGGTTTTTTTTTGTTTTGTTTTTTTTACACTTTTTACTATTTATTGTTTGTATGGTCAAAGTTGGCATCTACCTCTTTATATTTTAAAGGATCTTTTTTAGATGACTTATTTACCGAACCACTTTCGCGAGAGGGTCGATACCTGTGCCAAACGTGTGCATGAGATTTGTGTAAATACTTAACTATTTATATCTATATGGAATAATCTATATGGGGTTTTGTAAGGTTTATTCACTCAATTATCAATTAATTATGGCGAATTAACAAGAGAGTTATATAAACTGTAGGCCAAATCCAACGTAACTTTGTTTAAAGGGACTCTCACCTAAATATTGTATATGCTGTGACTGCAGAGAATAAGAGAATCACAAATGCTATAACCTAACTGGTGTTAGCGGAACTACAAGCAAATGCATAAAAAAAAAAAATGAAAAATACTAATTTCATGTGTCTCCTGTTAATGACTTTTTTTTTTCCATAGTAAAAGAGTAATTTGCATATCAAGCCCCGAGATGATCTCATCGGACACCAAACATTTTCTCTTAAAATCTGCTTTTCCGTGTCATTCTGTTAACACTATATATGATAAAACTTAGAGACAGAAATGTGGATTTCTGTGAATAAACAAGTTTTTCATCAAAGCTTGTGAATGCTTACTACTTGGATAGTTTTTTATATATTAGACTGATAGCACTGTGGTATTATATAGTACTTTGCTTGCTTGGGAAGGATAAACTGTGTGTGTGTGTGTGTGTGTGTATGTATGTATGTATGTATGTATATATATATATATATATTTTTTTTTCTCTCTTTTTAGGGGTAACAATATTTAGATGATGGAGTCTCTTTAACTTGACTAAGTAGTGTAAGCCCTGTGTTAATTCACCTTAATTCATTAATTAGTGAATAAACTATATACTAGTGATGCTAGAGTGCTTTTTTTTTCCAAATAACTGAACGATCTTGTGCAGATATCAATTTGTATTGTTTTGTTAAAATGTGTATGTGTTTTATTCTCTAAAAATATTATATTCAGTCAATAATACCCTGTTTAAATGATAAGGATTCACATTTCAGAGTCTTGCTTATCAGTTTAACACTTGAAGGATTTCAGAGAAAATTAGTTTCTTCACTTTTTATTAAGAAGTTATAATAATAAAGTACTGTCCGTCCGTCTGCCCCCCCCCAATATTTACAGTATTTTTGTGGGACACTGCTGTGGAACTGCCACATTTATTAATGGTGGTATTGGATAAATTCTCCGTATTTACAACACCACTAAAAAGTAAATATGGAATTGGCAAGTGAACTGCAAAAGTCAGCCATTAATGAAACCCAGAACATCAGGGAGGACTGATGATTTTTTTTTTTCAGTGATTCTTTTGTAAATCTACAGAAAAATTGTTACAGGTCCAATATACAAATGTTAATTAAATCCAGTTTAACATTGGTCACTGGTAATGGACTCATCTGATTTTTGATTTGTAAGCTTTGATTTGTTTATTCTTACAGATTATGTAACCATGTTGTATTTAATGTTTGAATCATGTATCCTATAGGTTATATTTTGATTTTATTGGTGCATTTAATGTTAGTCTTGGATTCAAGTGGGGAGAACCTTTTGTGGCCAATCGATCTCACTGTAAACTTCTATAAATTTGGGCTGGTCTGTGATTGGCTAAGGATGTGATAGCAGCACATTGGCTGGATCCATTTATAGTCAATACACTGTTGGCTGTTACTGTTATATCAGCTGTGAGATGCTTTGTGTAAGGATCATCCATCAATGTTACATGTTAAAGGAGTAGCTTTATCAGAAGAGCAAAGGGAACCTGTTGTCTAAAATGTCCTTTTACATAAAGCTGTTTGAAAGAATGTTACCGACCAAATCAATTCAAGTTACACAGCTAGTCGCTCCGTGAAGGTAAGAAAAATGTACTATTTAAAAATTTAAAAAAAAAACACTCGCCCAAACAGTATATCAGAACCAAAGCATCGGATTGTGCAAGGAAGGAGGGGGGTCATGATGCAATATGCCCCATGTACCCAAATATCATACAGCTGTATTCCAAATTATTTTATTTTTAAAAATTGATAAACCGATATAAAAATAACCAACATCTGTTAATATTTTATAGTAGAAGGTGATAGAGCAAAGAAAATTTTGGATAATCGGTTCACTTTGAAGGGCTACAGGCAACAAATAAATGTAAAAAATTCCGACACGATGCAATCTTTCCATGAAACATAACTTTTTGCCGAGAAAAAGGACATGAGTAATGTAAGATTTCCAAGTTGGAGGTCTCTGTTCTAGAGGAAGTAAGAAGGCCCTCCAGTGAGAGGAATCTCTTTTCCAAAATGCATCCACCTAGAAAATGAGAAGTAAAGTTAATCCTTTCACTGGAGAAGGACTAAGTTACCTTAGACCTTTTGGACCACCATGTCGTGTGGACTACATGTTCCACTGAACTTTGACCCACAGAAGCTGGCGTATCTACGGTTGGCCAAAAGATGCCTTAAATGAATATTGAGAATGTTGGTGAAAATCCCTATGATTTAAGCACTCCAAAAATGTATACTTTTTATATGGTGAAATTAAGTTTTGGTTTTTTTTTGTTTGTTTTTTTCCACTTTGGTTTTCTGTGTTAACTCTGGCTCTCTAAACAGAAAGAAAGCATGTTCAATAGGTTTAAATTCTTTAACATATTTTAAGTTGTTTACATGTGCCTTTGTATTTGTGAAACAAAAATATATTTTATACAACAAACAAAAAATTACAATTATTTTATGTAGAAAAACCAAAGTTTCTCTCTGAGATATTGATTTTTTTTTTTTATTATTGTTTTAGATTTCAAATTGTTATACACACTTCCTTTTCTTGAAATAAAAGAAATTGGTACAATGAAATCCCTTTTCTGTCTTGTTATGTTTGTTTAAACATGACTGGTGTTTGTTTTGCAGTCATTATGTGTTGGCTGACATCTGGAAGGGAAAAAAAAAATAAAATTCTAAAGAGTTTCACGCAAGCAAAAAGCAAAGTTTCCCAAATAATCTCACTAACAAAGTGTGCATGCATATACTGCACAGGAGTGTATGTTTCAGGTATACAGTTCAGATTGTTAGGCGAGCCAGTGTTTTTCTGGACACATACCTTTTGACCTGCTCCCCTGCAGTGTAGTTTGTACATATGTCCAGTGGGAACCAATTAATGACTCAAGGAAGGGGTTCCCATAGAAACTTCCTTGATTCATTAACTGTTTTACCTCTGAACACATTTGAATTATACACCTGCAGAGAAAAATGTGAAGGTTATAAAGGTGATACTCTAAAAATTAGAATATCATGCAAAAGTTCATTTATTTCAGTAATGCAACGTAAAAGGGGAAACTAATCTATGAGATAGACGCATTACATGCAAAGCAAGATAGTTCAAGCCGTGATTTGTCATAAGTGCGATGATTATGGCTTACAGCTCATGAAAACCTAAAATCCACAATCTCAGTACATTAGAATATTGTGAAAAGGTGCAACATTCTAGGCTCACAGTGTCCCACTCTAATCAGCTAAACAAGCCATAACACCTGCAAAGGGTTTCTGAGCCTTTAAATGGTCTCTCAGTCTGGTTCAGTAGGAATCACAATCGTGGGGAAGACTGCTGACCTGACAGTTGTGCAGAAAACCATTATTGACACCCTCCATAAGGAGGGAAAGCCTCAAAAGGTAATCGCGAAGGAAGTTGGATGTTCCCAAAGTGCTGTATTAAAGCACATTAATAGAAAGTTATATGGAAGGGAAAAGACTGAGGCTGGAGTCAGTGCATCGAGAGCCACCACACACAGACGGATCCTGGACATGAGCTTCAGATGTCGTATTCCTCTTGTCAAGCAGCTCCTGAACAACAAACAACATCAGAAGCTTCTTACCTGGGCTAAAGAAAAACAGACCTGGTCTGTTTCTCTGTGTTCCAAAGTCCTCTTTTCTGATGAGAGCAACTTTTGCATCTCATTTGGAAACCAAGGACCCAGAGTCTGGAGGAAGAATGGATGGGCATACACTGCAAGATGCTTAAAGTCCAGTGTGAAGTTTCCACCGTGTTGATTTGGGGAGCCATGTCATCTGCTGGTGTTGGTCCTCTGTGCTTCATTAAGTCCAGGGTCAACACAGCCGTCTACCAGGAGATTTTGGAGCACTTCATGCTTCCTTCCGCAGACAAGCTTTATGGGGATGCTGACTTCATTTTCCAGCAGGACTTGGCACCTGCCCACACTGCCAAAAGCACCAAAGCCTGAGTCCATATGCATGCTTATACTTTTCAGAGGTCCGATATTGTTCTATGTACACTTCTTGTTTTATTGATTGCATGTAATATTCTAATTTACAGAGATTGTGGATTTGGGGTGTTCATGAGCTGTAAGCCATAATCATCGCCAGAGGCGTCGCTAGGGGTGGGCTACTGGGGCTATAGCCCCGAGTCCCCCCTTCATAGCCCCAAATGGAGACTCTGGGGCTAAAGTATTCTTTAGCCCCGAGACTCCAGGGCTATAAATATATAAATAAATAAAAAATCCCCCGGTGAGCTTTCCTCCGTCTGGGACATGGTCCCAGAATCGGAGGATTAACCTCACGTGGGGGTGAGGGCCGATCGGGAGGAGAGGCTGCTATAGGGAGCTCGCTCCCTAGCCTCTCCTCCTGCCCATAGAGATCACAGCGCGACGGGTGCAAGCTCCGCCCCCGTCGCGCTGTGTCAGCTGCTTGCCGGATGTCAGGTGGACGGACATCCGGCAGAAGGTCCTGGATGACGGACCAAGTGTAAGGTAAGTAAAATTTTTTAAAAAAGTGTGACTGTGTATGGGTGTCTAGGTGTGTGTGTTAAGGTGTGTGTGTGTGTGTGTCTGGGTTCTGACTGGCACACTATTCCTGGTATCTGACTGGCACAATATTACTGGGTTCTGAGTGGCACAATATTCCTGGTATCTAAAATTGTACAATTTTGAAACACTGAAAAAATTGTGGGGGTTTTCTTACATTTTTATTAGGGGGGGGGGGGGGTGCAACACTCAGGGTCCGCCCCGGGTGCCAAATGCTCTAGGTACGCCCCTGTGTGTGACCGAGCTCATCTGGGCTCTAGCCCCAGATCATCAGAAGACCTAGCAACGCCCCTGATCCTCGCACTTATGACAAATCACGTCTTGAACTGTCTTGCTTTGCATGTAATGCGTCTATCTCATATATTAGTTTCCCCTTTTACGTTGCATTACTGAAATAAATGAACTTTTGCACAATATTCTAATTTTTCGAGTATCACCTGTATACCCTTCAAACAAGTGGCTGAGCATACATATGGAAGAGTTAAGGTAAGATCTAGTTATGTATCTGACTGCACGTTATCAGGACAGAGTCACACATATTATTGCACTTTATCAGGAGAGACTCACACAGCCACACATATGATTGAGTCTGTCCAGATAATGTGCAATCATATGTGTGGCTGCGTGAGTCTCTCCAGATAATGTGCACACAGCCACATACAGTGTCTCAAAATAGACAGTACACCCCTCGCATTTTTAAAAATATTTTATTATATCTTTTCATATGACAACACTGAAGAAATGACACTCTGCTACAATGTAAAGTAGTAAGTGTACAGCCTGTATAACAATGTAAAGTAGTAAGTGTACAACCTGTATAACAATGTAAAGTAGTAAGTGTACAGCCTGTATAACAATGTGAAGTAGTAAGTGTACAGCCTGTATAACAATGTAAAGTAGTAAGTGTACAGCCTGTATAACAATGTAAAGTAGTAAGTGTACAGCCTGTATAACAATGTAAAGTAGTAAGTGTACAGCCTGTATAACAATGTAAAGTACTAAGTGTACAGCCTGTATAACAATGTAAAGTAGTAAGTGTACAGCCTGTTTAACAATGTCAAGTAGTAAGTGTACAGCCTGTTTAACAATGTCAAGTAGTAAGTGTACAGCCTGTATAACAATGTAAAGTAGTAAGTGTACAGCCTGTATAACAATGTAAAGTAGTAAGTGTACAGCCTGTATAACAATGTAAAGTAGTAAGTGTACAGCCTGTTTAACAATGTCAAGTAGTAAGTGTACAGCCTGTTTAACAATGTCAAGTAGTAAGTGTACAGCCTGTTTAACAATGTCAAGTAGTAAGTGTACAGCCTGTATAACAATGTAAAGTAGTAAGTGTACAGCCTGTATAACAATGTAAAGTAGTAAGTGTACAGCCTGTATAACAATGTAAAGTAGTAAGTGTACAGCCTGTATAACAATGTAAAGTAGTAAGTGTACAGCCAGTATAACAATGTAAAGTAGTAAGTGTACAGCCAGTATAACAATGTAAAGTAGTAAGTGTACAGCCTGTATAACAATGTAAAGTAGTAAGTGTACAGCCTGTATAACAATGTAAAGTAGTAAGTGTACAGCCTGTATAACAATGTAAAGTAGTAAGTGTACAGCCTGTATAACAATGTAAAGTAGTAAGTGTACAGCCTGTATAACAGTGTAAAGTAGTAAGTGTACAGCCTGTATAACAGTGTAAAGTAGTAAGTAAGTGTACAGCCTGTATAACAGTGTAAAGTAGTAAGTAAGTGTACAGCCTGTATAACAGTGTAAAGTAGTAAGTGTACAGCCTGTATAACAGTGTAAAGTAGTAAGTGTACAGCCTGTATAACAATGTAAAGTAGTAAGTGTACAGCCTGTATAACAATGTAAAGTAGTAAGTGTACAGCCTGTATAACAATGTAAAGTAGTAAGTGTAAAGCCAGTATAACAATGTAATATTAACTGGAATACTGCCCTGCTACACCAATAAATAGAATATATCAAGCATGCTCATTCTCCCTACTAATCGCATAAAAAAGTTAGCGATGGAGAATGGGTGCCTATGAGCCCTATTGATATTTCAAAAAACAGAGAAAGCTCAAGGAGAGCGATCAAAAAAGAGGGTTCATTGGGGCACTCCCGCCAAGTCAAGTAAGAACTAATATACACATAATTATAGAAGTAGTAAAAGTACAAAATTTATTAATGTCATTTAAAAATGGTAGAAAAAAGAAAAGAAAAGGGGACCCCTTATTTAAATGGGATGGAACCCACATAGGGGAAGGGAGGGGGAGGGAGGTTTATCAGAAGAATACTGACCACCCAAGTAGTAAGTGTACAGCCAGTATAACAATGTAAAGTAGTAAGTGTACAGCTTGGATAACAGTGTAAATTTACTGTCCCCTCAAAATAACCGAACACACAGCCATTAATGTCTAAACCGTTCGAAACAAAATTTAGTACACCCCTAAGTGGAAATGTCCATATTTGGCGCAAAGTGTCAATATTTTGTCTGGCCAAGCATGTCTCCAGACCTAAATCCTATTGAGAATCTGTGCTGCATCCTCAAACGGAAGGTGGGGAAGCGCAAGGTCTCATCCACCAGCTCCATGATGTCGTCATGGAGGAGTGGAAGAGGACTCCAGTGGCAACCTGTGAAGCTCTGGTGAACTCCATGCCCATGAGGGTTAAGGCAGTACTGGAAAATAATGCTGGTCCCACAAAATATTGACACTTTGGACCCAATTTGGACTTTTCCACTTAGGGGTGTACTCACATTGTTGCCAATGGTTTAGACATTAATGGCTGTGTGTTGAGTTATTTTGAGGGGGCGGCAAATTTACCCTGTTATACAGGCTGTACACATACTACTTTACACTGTTATACAGGCTGTACACTTACTACTTTACATTGTTATACAGGCTGTACACTTACTACTTTACATTGTTATACAGGCTGTACACTTACTACTTTACATTGTTATACAGGCTGTACACTTACTACTTTACATTGTTATACAGGCTGTACACTTACTACTTTACATTGTTATACAGGCTGTACACTTACTACTTTACATTGTTATACAGGCTGTACACTTACTACTTTACATTGTTATACAGGCTGTACACATACTACTTTACATTGTTATACAGGCTGTACACATACTACTTTACACTGTTATACAGGCTGTACACTTACTACTTTACATTGTTATACAGGCTGTACACATACTACTTTACATTGTTATACAGGCTGTACACATACTACTTTACACTGTTATACAGGCTGTACACTTACTACTTTACATTGTTATACAGGCTGTACACATACTACTTTACATTGTTATACAGGCTGTACACTTACTACTTTACATTGTTATCCAGGCTGTACACTTACTACTTTACATTGTTATACAGGCTGTACACATACTACTTTACATTGTTATACAGGCTGTACACATACTACTTTACACTGTTATACAGGCTGTACACTTACTACTTTACATTGTTATACAGGCTGTACACATACTACTTTACATTGTTATACAGGCTGTACACTTACTACTTTACATTGTTATACAGGCTGTACACTTACTACTTTACATTGTTATACAGGCTGTACACTTACTACTTTACATTGTTATACAGGCTGTACACATACTACTTTACATTGTTATACAGGCTGTACACTTACTACTTTACATTGTTATACAGGCTGTACACTTACTACTTTACATTGTTATACAGGCTGTACACATACTACTTTACATTGTTATACAGGCTGTACACATACTACTTTACATTGTTATACAGGCTGTACACTTACTACTTTACATTGTTATACAGGCTGTACACTTACTACTTTACATTGTTATACAGGTTGTACACTTACTACTTTACATTGTTATACAGGCTGTACACTTACTACTTTACATTGTTATACAGGCTGTACACATACTACTTTACATTGTTATACAGGCTGTACACATACTACTTTACATTGTTATACAGGCTGTACACTTACTACTTTACATTGTTATACAGGCTGTACACTTACTACTTTATATTGTTATACAGGCTGTACACTTACTACTTTACATTGTTATACAGGCTGTACACTTACTACTTTATATTGTTATACAGGCTGTACACTTACTACTTTACATTGTTATACAGGCTGTACACTTACTACTTTACATTGTTATGCAGGCTGTACACTTACTACTTTACATTGTTATGCAGGCTGTACACTTACTACTTTACACTGTTATGCAGGCTGTACACTTACTACTTTACATTGTTATACAGGCTGTACACTTACTACATTACACTGTTATACAGGCTGTACACTTACTACTTTACACTGTTATGCAGGCTGTACACTTACTACTTTACATTGTTATACAGGCTGTACACTTACTACTTTACATTATTATGCAGGCTGTACACTTACTACTTTACATTGTTATGCAGGCTGTACACTTACTACTTTACATTGTTATACAGGCTGTACACTTACTACTTTACATTGTTATACAGGCTGTACACTTACTACTTTACATTGTTATACAGGCTGTACACTTACTACTTTACATTGTTATACAGGCTGTACACTTACTTGTACACTTACTACTTTACATTGTAGCAGAGTGTCATTTCTTCAGTGTTGTCACTGAAAGGATAAAAGAATATAATAAAATATGAACAAAAATGTGAGGGGTGTACTCACTTTTGTGAGATACTGTATATGATTGTACATTATCAGGACAGGCTCATACAGTTGCACATCTGATTGCACATATTAAATAAGGGGGAGTAAAATGGGAATACATGCTTGACTGACATTTATAAATATTTCCGTAAGGACTAATCCGCTTCCTCTCTGGATTATAAATGTTTTTATTTATAAATACTAAAAGGGGCTTGGTCACCTAAACATAGTTTATACCGTGAATGCAGAGAATAAATATTGATCACAAATGGTAAGGGCGGCGCTAACATGATTGGAAAGTAGGCAGCCAGTTCATTGATCACTACTTCTCAGCCCATTCCGTAGGCACCTCTCCTATTGGCTATTGGTTTAAAGGTCCCTGAGTTAATGGGTTTAAAGGGACTTTAGCAAACCCCCCCTCCCCTGGCCTACCATTGTTGCCCGTTTCTCCATTCCTGGAGGTCAGACTATAAGACGACCTTGAATATAAGACGATGGGTCTTTTTCAGAGCATTTGCTCTGAAAAAAACCTTGTCTTATATTCAAGCAAATATGGTAATACTTCCTGATATTACTTTTAAATCGTTGCCCCTCTAAATAGAAACAATATATTTATACACTGAACAAAATTATAAATGCAACACTTGTTTTTGCCCCCATTTTTCATGAGCTGAACTCACAGATCTAAGACTTTTCTATGTACACAAAAGGCCTTTTTCTCTCACATATTGTTCACAAATCTGTGTTAGTGAGCACTTCTCCTTTCCCGAGATCAGTGGCGTACTTACCGTTAGTGCAGGGGTCGCAGCTGTGACCGTGCCCGTCACTCCAGGGGCCCGGCCGTCCTGTGACCCCTGCAATAAAAAAAGTAAAAAAAAAAAAAAAGCGTGGGCAAACGGGGCAGCTGCCCAGGGCCCATTCATTTTTGGGGCCCAAAGCAGCTGCCCCGTGGGCTCCCGCTGCCCATGTGACTGTCTCACATGGAGACAGTAACTATCGGGCAGCAGCCGGGTGATCCGCATGATGCGATGATGTCCGGTGGCTGTATTTCCTGCACACACAGTGTTTGCAGGAAACAATGTTGAGCAGACCTCCGACAAGCAGCAACCAGGTAAGTACTGGGAAGAGGGGGGGGAGTGCAAATAACGGGTAAAATAACTGGCAAATTGGCAATATGAGTAGCAAATGGGCAATATGAGTGGCAAATGGTAAGAATAACACTGGCAAATGGGCAGAATAACACTGGCAAATGGCCAATATGAGTTGCAAATGGGAAGAATAACACTGGCAAATGGGCAGAATAACACTGGCAAATGGCCAATATGAGTTGCAAATGGGAAGAATAACACTGGCAAATGGGCAGAATAACACTGGCAAATGGGAAGAATAACAATGGCAAATGGGCAGAATAACACTGGCAAATGGGCAAAATGAGTGGCAAATGAGCAGAATAACACTGGCAAATGGGCAATATGAGTGGCAAATGGGCAGAATATGAGTGGCATATGGCCAGAATAACATTGGCAAATGGGCAGAATAACACTGGCATATGGGCAAAATATAAATGTCAAATGGGCAAAATATGAATGGCAAATGGGCAAAATAACACTGGTAAATGGGCAAAATATGACTGGCAAATGAATGGAAAAATAACTGGCAAATGAAGGGTAAAATAATACTGGCTGTGGCATATTTATAAGCAGGTTAATAGTGGCATATTAATGGAGAAAATGGCTGTGGCATATTAATTGGCAATCTGAATGTCTGACTGTGGCATATTAATGGTCAGGCTAATTTTGGCATAATGGGCAAATTGGCTGTGGCCAAAGTGATACTGTGGCATGTTCTGTGGGGCAAAATAACATGTACTATGGTGGAAAGTGACACTGTGGCATGTTCTGCAGGAGCAGTTCAGTGGGACAAAGTGACACTGTGGTATGTTCTGTGGGGCAAATTTACACTGTGGCATGCCAAATCGTGTGGGTGCTGTATGAGTACAAGCCAAGTGCTGTGGGTACTGTATAGTGCTGTGTTAAGTCCTTTAGGTGCAATGTGGGTGCAGAGGAACATAATACAAATAAGAAATTAACAATTTTTCAATAACATTTTTATTACATATGAAAATAGTTGAATATAATATTAAAAAGTTCATATAAGTATACATGCAGCTAGTTATATACATATATTTGGGATCCACCTCAAGCTTTTCAAAAGGCTGGAAATATTTTAATGTTTTTTTTGTGGTCAGAAAAGTAATATTACTTTACTAAGAGGGTGGTGGATGCATCTTCCAGTAGAAGTGGTAGAGGTTGATATAGTGAAGGAGTGTAAGATCTGGTATGGTGGAGCTGCTGCTTCACAGACCAAAAAGAACATAGTGGTATAGTGGTACAGGTAAACACAGTGAAGGAGTTTAAGCATGCGTGGGATAGGTATAAGGCTATCCTAGATATAAGATAAGGCCAGGGACTAATGAAAGTATTACTGTACTGAGAGGGTAGTGGATGCATGGAATAGTCTTCCAGTAGAAGTGGTAGAGGTTAATACAGTGAAGGAGTTTAAGCATGCATGGGATAGGTATAAGGCTATCCTAGATATAAGATAAGGCCAGGGACTAATGAAAGTATTACTTTACTGAGAGGGTAGTGGATGTATGGAATAGTCTTCCAGTAGAAGTGGTAGAGGTAAACACAGTGAAGGAGTTTAAGCATGCGTGGGATAGGTATAAGGCTATCCTAGATATAAGATAAGGCCAGGGACTAATGAAAGTATTACTTTACTGAGAGGGTAGTGGATGTATGGAATAGTCTTTCAGTAGAAGTGGTAGAGGTTAATACACAGTGAAGGAGTTTAAGCATGCATGGGATAGGTATAAGTCTATCCTAGATATAAGATAAGGCCAGGTACTAATGAAAGTATTACGTTACTGAAAGGGTAGTTGATGTATGGAATAGTCTTCTAGTAGAAGTGGTAGAGGTTAATACAGTGAAGGGGTTTAAGCATGCATGGGATAGGTATAAGGCTATCCTAGATATCAGATAAGACCAGGGACTAATGAAAGTATTACTTTACTGAGAGGGTAGTGGGTGCATGGAATAGTCTTCCATTAGAAGTGGTAGAGGTAAACACAGGTGAAGGAGTTTAAGCATGCGTGGGATAGGCACAAGGCTATCCTAGATATATGATAGGGAACTGGGGACTAATAAAAGTATTTAGAAAATTGGGCAGACTAGATGGACAGCATGGTTCTGATCTGCCGACACATTCTATGTTTCTATGTATCCTGCTCGTACACGAAAGACGATTGCCACTAGGTGGCGATATTTCACTGTGTTTTGTTTGTCAATGGGAGTAGCAGAGGCAATATTAACCCCTTTATGACCAAACTATTTTTTTTAAAATGTTGTAGCTCTGGATAATGTCTGTTTTAACATTTCTGCGGTGCTTGTGTTTAGCTGTAATTTTACTCTTTCTCATTTATTGTTTTTTTTTTCACAATAAGAAGAACTTTCTTTAAATACCAATACTTTGATCATATTGTGTCATTTACTATAATTACAGTATTAAAACATGGGGAATTTGTTCTTAAAAAATAAAACTTTTTCCAAAGTTTACTTGAAAAATCACAAAAGCTAATGAAAAAACCTGCTAAATGGATTCTAATATTTGTCCAGAGTTTAAGAGTACCCCATGTTTTCATATATATATATATATTTTTTTTTTGACAAAGTACAAGTAGTGCATTTCTATTTCCACTGTTAATGTTTTTTTTTCTATTGTAACATTATAACCCCAACTCCTGTCGACCAGCTGTCCACCTTTTATGCGGGACTGTCCCTATTTTGAGGTTTTGCCCTGCTGTCTCACCAAGCTCTACCTCTGTCCTCCTTTTTGTTTCGATTTAATGCTCCAGTGAGAATGCATCCCGTGCATAATGTCCACTCCAGTGGTGCCACTTTGCAGATGCTGGCTGCATGTTGCTGAGAGACCTGTCTTTCAATCCCCGCCTGGCTCTCCTCACACGCTCCACTCTACTCTCGCCGTAGAGTGCTCAATCTGCTACTGCTGCACCTCCTTGAGTTCCCTGCGGGTCTGTGTGACCTCACTCTGGAGCGGGAATGAGGCAGAGATGGCGCTTATTCTTTAAAGGACCGCCACGCGCACTATTTACTTTTTTTGAATGAAACGCATCCATCCAGTTCCTGTGCCTTCCAGAGCGAAGTACAGAGGTAGCGAGGGGCACGGAGTCCCAAAATTGGGACTATTCTGCGCAAATCGGGCCAATTGGGAGGCATGCACAAAAACATACTGAAACCAAGCTGGGTGGAACTGGCCCTTTAATCAGTGTTCAATATCTGTAGATCAAACTGCTCGGCTTGTGTTGAACTGAGAGGCAATTGATTAAATCGCAATTCATGAGCCGTTCATTAAACCAGCTTTGCGAACACTCAATTTACTAAGTGGGTAGAGTAAAAAAAAAAAAAGTCCTTTCTCCAAGTACAAACACTGTGTTCTTTAGCAAACCCCATTAATAAGTCACTGACATTTCCCTTATCTGTAGGTCATGTCGTTTAGGCCGTGTTCTGCATGTAGAATGTAAATTTAATCATTTTATAACAATCCTGGGCTCTCCCTATGGGACCTGGATGTGCGTGATCTGCGCTCAAGAAATTATTATTAGCTTTTTTTTCCACTTATAGAGCAGCAGCACTAAGCACTAGTGACCTCTATCCCCTCACGCCCCTGATATATATGTTTATTTTCATTTTATGCAGAATTTAATGTTAAGCAGTTTATTAAAGCAGATTCTGACGCTAAAGGACCTTGGTACTAAAACAATTTCTGGGACCCCATCTAGGCCAATATTTTTTTCCCATTCTAGCTTTTTTCCGAATATATATATCTACATATCTATATTCAGAAAAAAAGCTAGAATGGGAGAAAAATATTGGCCTAGAATACTTGTCATGTGCTTATTGGAGGTGCAACCCACGGGTGGAACAGTAGAAGTTGCAGCAGGTACAATGCTCCCTGGCCCGTCACTTTTAAGGGGGTCCGTGACGAACTCTGTTCAGTATTACAGCCATCGTACCCCCTTTCCACAAGTCACATTTTTTTCCTAATGTAACATTTATAAAAAATGTAAAATATAATAATTTTTTTTTTTATAAATGTTACATTAGGAAAAAAATGTGAAGGAATGATGAGAGTTATTATATGAACCCTCAGCAAGGGAATGAAAATGTATTCATTCTGATTGAAGAAAACTGGAATAACATCTAAGGTAATGTTCAGTTACTCGATTCAACTTGAGGATGAAAAAGATATGGTGTTTAATTTTTAAAGGATTTACAAACGGAACACCAACACAGAGATGAGAATTGGGTACCATGATCAGAAGTAAGATGTGAAGGAATCCCGTGAAGATGAATTATCACTTTGACAATCCTTTCCAATGTGTGACTGGCTATAGGACGTTTCTCGAGAGGAATAAAATGAACTTCTTCTTTCACCCGTCAACAACTACACATGATGGTATTAAATCCAGAGGAAGTTCTACCATAAAATCTGTTTGTAATAAACTCCAAAATCTATGAGCATTGGTAAAGTTTGAAGAAGTACCGTATTTTCCGGCGTATAAGACGACTTTTTAACCCCTGAAAATCTTCTCAAATGTTGGGGGGTCGTCTTATACGCCGGGTACTGGGATTTACTCACCTATTTTCTGCTCTGTCTCCGCTCGCGCTGTTAAGCCGGTCCGTGGCTGTGAGGGAAGCGTTGTGAGCTCCCCTCAGGCCGTGCTCTTCAATAAAGTCTGTTTAAACTTTTTTTTTAAACAAAACTTTATTGACCGCGCGGCTGGAGGGGAGCTCACAACGCTTCCCTCACAGCCACGGACTGGCTTAACAGCGGGAGACAGAGCATAAAATAGGTAAGTACTGGGGATTGAGGATTGGGGAAGGGGGAGGAGAGTGGAAAACTCTATATTTTAACCTAAAAGGTTAAAATATAGATGCAAATTTTCCAGCTTATAAGATGACTTAGTTGGGGGGTCGTCTTATACGCTTAGTCGTCTTATACGCCGGAAAATACGGTATTTTATTTTAATTTTTTTGTCTGGCGCAGGGATCAAGAGATTGAATGTATTTTTTTATGGAATCTTTATAGCTTGGCCACCAAATATGTATCAAGAATAACGTGTAGGTTCAATGAAATCAGGGACGTCCAGCAAGAAGAGAATCATGAACCCAGAATACATTTTTAGGCGGAACAAAAAGTCTTTGATTCTTAAAATGAAGAAGATTCTGTGGGTTTTTTTTTTTTATGTAAAACCTTATGACTGATAATATCATGTGATTTTGGATCCATCTTTTGAATTCTTTCTGTGAGGGTTGGTGAAGGAGATGAAATGAGAAGAATAATGATTGGTTTGACAAAGATATCATCTTAGAAATAAAAGAAGCGCAGGTGTATATGAAAATTGTGATTATTAAGTGAATAAAAACGCTAAGTTAAAACAATTTGGTGAACAAAACAATTTTTTAAGGCAATACTTTAGGGTAAGTAATAATTAGGGTAGATAGGTTCAGGTGGATTTGGATTGATGGTCTCAATAAGTGTTGGAGGTACCCAGGATACAAACAAGAAGAAATACAATAGTGTTCTCTGTTTTCATAGATCCTCTGTATGTATAGTGGACGATAGGGATTATACTCAAAAAATCGGAGCAGTGTACTTCTCTCTTAACAGGTAGAAATCAGATCCCCAGGATTCTTCTTCTTTTTATATTATTGTTGTATCTCAGCAAATGTGTATCATACAATTGTGAGTACATTCAAATAACTCACAAAATGTGGTGTATCAAATAAGCTCGGCTGGCCACGATAAGATGGAGTGCTTGATAGCGATTCTGATAACAAGAGATGCCGAAAATGCAGGGGGGGGGGGGGGGGAATTCGTCTTGAATCCCTTGGCTCTGTGTCATCAGCTGCTCGACCAACTTGGTATGCGGAAGTCACGGAGAAGAGGCGGCGTGTCAGACGCGTTTCACCAGGCGTGGCTTCTTCATGTGCACGCCCCCTTCATCATGACGTCCTTCTTTTATACTGTTCTCAATAGACACACCTCTTCTCCGTTTTGCGGATATTAACCACTTGTGTTCGGACGCAAAGCTGAATCTCATGTATTTCTCATTATACATATGTATTGCCTATTTCTGATCTTTGGGGAGTAGTACTTAAGAACGAAATATCACCTACACAAGTAATTAATAGTGAATATCCTAAAACCAAGTCACTGGGACCGGCAATGACATGTTTTTTTAAAGGGACTCTTTTGTTCCAGAAGAGATTAAGATATCGTCTAGATAGATGATGACAAAAATATCCCCCCAAAAACTCTTACCATTAATGAAATATTGGAAGGAAAATTGAGCATTACAAAGTCTGAAGGGCATGACAAGGCTAATCAAAAGAAAAAATGATGACCGCACTCCCAATTCCAGTAGTGAATAAAATAGGTGCTTTATTGTAGAACAAATAAGGATCCGAAAAATGAATAAAGTGACACAAATCCAAACACAGCAAGGAAAAATGCACAAAAAAAATAAATCACCTATTTTATTCACTACTGGAATTGGGAGTGCCGCCATCATTTTTTCTTTTGATCGTTCTCATGCCTTACCAGCTGGATAAAGCACCCTTGCACCAGTGATTTATTATCACGGGAGTTATTTCAATTGCCAAGAGTGGAGCCGGTTTGTGTTAGGAGGGTTTTTCCTTCTGCTTGGTCATGACAAGGCATGACAAGGTTCTGAAGGTCTACCTTCAGAACAAGGTCTTCCATTAACGACCTTCATTTGTTTTTGATAGACTGTAAGCGCTCCTAAAATCAAGCTTAGTGAATCAGATTGCTCCATAAAGTTTTTCTTTCAATGCGCTCAGGTATAAGTGGAATTGGATAGCTGTTTTTTTTTATAGTAATTTCATTACGTTTTCTGTCATTGATTATCATTTTATCTTCATTTCTTACAAAAAACGATACCGACTCCTGCACGGAAGTAGATGGTCTGAACCCCTTTTTCAAACTGGTCATAAGGTACTGCTGGAGAATTTGTAGTTCAAGGACAGATATAGAATAGACATGTGCATTCGTTTTCGGACGAATGCATTTTCGGACGAAAATAGCATTTTCGTCCATTCGTCCGAAAAACGAATAACGAAAATTTTAACTAACAAAATCCGAATGAACGAATGGTTAATAAACGAAAATCATTCGTTCATTCGTCCATTCGTCCATTCGTGCTATTGGCATTCTAAACCGAAATAGAGTCGGTTTACAATACCAATAGCATTGTACTACATTCCATAAACCGACATGAATGACTTTCGGTTTATGGAATGCATGTAATGCTATTAGCTTCCTATAAACCGAAATTGAGTTCCCATTCATACGAATAGGTCAATTGACCTATTCGTATGAATGGGGACTCTTTCGGTTTTTAGAAAGCCAATAGCAGCATGTATTCTATAAGCCGAAAGTCTTTAAAACAAACGACGTTCGGTTTATAGAATACATGTAATGCTATTGCTGTTCTATAAGCCGAAAGACATTCGGCTTATAGAACAGCAATAGCATTACATGCATTCTATAAACCGAACGTCGTTCGTTTTAAAGACTTTCGGCTTATAGAATACTATTGGCATTCTATAAACCTAACTAGAGTCCCTCCTCATTCATAAGAATTTCTTATGAATGGGGACTCGACTCTAGTTCGGTTTATAGAAAGCCAATAGTATTCTATAAGCCGAAAGTCTTTAAAACGAACGACGTTCGGTTTATAGAATACATGTAATGCTATTGCTAAACTATAAACCGAACGACTTTCGGTTTATAGAATAGCCATAGGATTACATGTAGTACATAAGCCGAAAGTCTATAAACCGAAAGTCGTTCGGTTTATAGGCTGTCGGCATTTAACTATACAGAGACAGAGTCTCCATTCATAAAATTATGAATGGAGACTTTGTCTCCGTGTAGTAAAATGCCGACAGCCTATAAACCGAACGATCGGTTTATAGACTTTCGGCTTATGTAATACATGTAATCCTATGGCTATTCTATAAACCGAAAGTTCGGTTTATAGAATAGCAATAGGAATACATGTATTCCATAAGCCGACAGCCTATAAACCGAACGTTCGGTTTATAGGCTGTGGGCATTTTACTACACGGAGACAAAGTCTCCATTCATAATTTTATGAATGGAGACTCTGTCTCCGTATAGTTAAATGCCCACAGCCTATAAACCGAACGTTCGGTTTATAGGCTGTGGGCATTTAACTATACGGAGACAAAGTCTCCATTCATAATTTTATGAATGGAGACTCTGTCTCCGTATAGTTAAATGCTATTGTTTTCTATAAACCGACTCTATTTCGGCTTATAGAATGCAATAGTACTACGAATGGACGAATGAACGAATGATTTTCCTTTATTAACCATTCGTTCATCCGGCTTTAGTTAGCTTAGCATTTTCGTTCTTCGTTTTTCGGGCGAATGGACGAAAATGCAATTTTCGGACGAAAATGCATTCGTCCGAAAACGAATGCACATGTCTAGTATATATTCACATGTAAATTGCTTTTTAAATAAAAAATTATGATATAAAAAAATCTTGTTTTTATTTCCTTTTATGTGACAATGCTGCCTCTCTCTTTCCCTTGCCCCCAGATTTGTCGCTCTCCCCCCCTTAGTGTTGTCTCTCTCTCACCCTCCCTTTGGCTCCCCCCTCGCTCCCCTTGTGTCTGTCTCTTCCCCCCTTCCCTCCCCTTGTTTCTCTCTGCCCCCCCCCCCTTGTTATTCTGTCCCCCCCTCACCTGTTTCTTGCTCCCTGGTGGCTAGTGGGGGCAGCCGGGGGATGTATGCACTATACATAATAGACGGAAGTGTCGGGCAGCATGGAGGTTGTCTGCACGATTCGTGCAGACATCCCCCAGCTGCCCGATTCTCCCTGGTGGCTAGCGAGGCAGCGGAGGATGTCTGCGCGATGAGCGAGACCTCTCCTGCTGCCGCCCGGCATGACCGCCGGGACTTCTATGATGAAGCTGGGTACTTCCGGCTTCCTCATAAAAGTCCTGGCTGTCGTTCCGGGCAGCAGCAGGGGAGGTCTCGCTCATCGCGCAGACATCCAGACATCCATCCTGGTGAGGGCTGCCTCATCTTGATGGGATTTGTGATCCTCCTGCTGTATTATTGATGCAGCAGGAGGATCACAAATCCCATCAAGATGAGGCAGCGCTCACCAGGATGCTTGCCCCCTTATGTCCCGACGCCCCATGTTACTTACCACCTTAAGAACACAACAACGGACGCGCACATTCCCAAACGGCTGGATCGGCGTGCGCATGCGCTGTGTATCGCTGTGGTCGATGATCTGGTAAGAAGGGGTGTGCAGGGGGTGTGAGGGGGCGGGAGGTGGGTTGCGCAGCTGGCGCATGCGCGGTGGTCACAAAGTTACAGCTGAGTTATCAGCTGTAACTTTATGCGCATGCGCAGTGAGCAAATTCTCCTGCGATTGCGCAGGAGAATTTGCTCCAGAAATTAGTCAGAACACCGGCATTTAACTATACGGAGACAGAGTCTCCATTCATAAAATTATAAATGGAGACTTTGTCTACGTATAGTTAAAAGCCGGCATTTAACTATACGGAGACAGAGTCTCCATTCATAAAATTATGAATGGAGACTTTGTCTCCGTGTAGTAAAATGCCCACAGCCTATAAACCGAACGTTCGGTTTATAGGCTGTCGGCTTATGGAATACATGTATTCCTATTGCTATTCTATAAACCGAACGTTCGGTTTATAGAATAGCCATAGGATTACATGTATTATATAAGCCGAAAGTCTATAAACGGATCGTTCGGTTTATAGGCTTTCGGCATTTTACTACACGGAGACAAAGTCTCCATTCATAATTTTATGAATGGAGACTCTGTCTCCGTGTAGTAAAATGCCGACAGCCTATAAACCGAACGTTCGGTTTATAGACTTTCGGCTTATGCAATACATGTAATCCTATGGCTATTCTATAAACCGAAAGTCGTTCGGTTTATAGAATAGCAATAGGAATACATGTATTCCATAAGCCGACAGCCTATAAACCGAACGTTCGGTTTATAGGCTGTCGGCATTTTACTACACGGAGACAGAGTCTCCATTCATAAAATTATGAATGGAGACTTTGTCTCCGTGTAGTAAAATGCCCACAGCCTATAAACCGAACGTTCGGTTTATAGGCTGTCGGCATTTTACTACACGGAGACAGAGTCTCCATTCATAAAATTATGAATGGAGACTTTGTCTCTTATTAGTTAAATGCCGACAGCCTATAAACCGAACGACTTTCGGTTTATAGACTTTCGGCTTATGTAATACATGTAAACCTATGGCTATTCTATAAACCGAAAGTCGTTCGGTTTATAGAATAGCAATAGGATTACATGTATTCCATAAGCCGAAAGTCTATAAACCGAAAGTCGTTCGGTTTATAGACTTTCGGCTTATAGAATACAATTAATACTATTGCCTTTCTATGAACCGAACGAGAGCCCCATTCATAAGAATTTCTTATGAATGGGGCTCTCGTTCGGTTTATAGAAAGCCAATAGTATTACATTGTATTCTATAAAACGAACGAAAAAAATTAACGAAACGAAAATAATGAACGAATTTCGTCTGAAACGAATGCACTAATGAACGAAATTCGTTTTAGACGAAATAAATAACATTTTCGTCCGAATGGACGAAAACGAAACGAAAATTTTAGTTTTGCACATGTCTAATATAGAACATATATGTCTAAAAGGTAAGTACTTGTACAGGTTATAATGGTATTTGACATAGTTCAAGGTAGGAATAGGCAGCAAGGATTTCATGTCTCTACAATCCTCAACTCAGGAAACAAATGAGCAAAGACTGAATGACATCTAAGTGTTTCAGTCAACCATAAATAGTATACACAAATCTGTAAACTCAAACTAAAAGTAGCAAGAGAAAACAAAAAATTAGAAGCAGTCACTGCACAAGCAGGAGGGTCTAGGACACTTCTTCGCGGCTGCTTCACCACTGACAGTTCAGCATGGCGGTTTGAACGCTGAACTGTCAGCGGTTGGAGATGAATGCGGACGCTTCATCGCGGCAATATAAGCGCTGACAGTTCTGGACTATCAGCGCCTACAAATGTACACACCCCCAATAAATTAACCCTCCCAAACCCCAATACTGAAATTACCCCTCCCCCCCGAACTCTAGTATGAAAATTAACCTCCCAGCACCCTAATACTAAAATTAACCCCCCGAACCCTACTACTAATGCTACCCCCTGAACCCTAATACCTAACCCCCCCAGGAACCCTAATACTAAAATGAACCCCTGTTAATAATACCTTAATGGTGGTCATGTAGAAAATGCCCACTATGCCCAGAGACAAATTACAGGAAAATGTTGTTCGCTACAAATGTGTTACTCGGTCTCAGATCATCAGACATAGCAGTTTTTACAGTGCACTATGACGGAACAGGTTCTATAAAATATTTAGAATGGTCCATTTTAAAGAACTTTAAAAGTCTAGGTTTTATGTCATCATTCCTGGCCTAGGTTATTTGTTTGGATCACATAGGTTTGGAGTAACAATTATGAACTCCCATTCAGAACTCATGGCTCTGCTTTGGTTAAACATTTTTGGGAAACGATGTTGCATATCATTATTTTCTATATAACTGTACCTCCTTTTTCTTCTGGGCATAACTCGAGCCCAGGGAACCCCCTGGGACCACAGTGGGCAACTGAGAAAACCTGAAGTCCAGAAGGAGGTTGGGACAGTGTCAACAAAAAGTGGGGTATGAAGACTCAGGGGCCAGAATTAGGTGACCTGAAATCTACTGTACAACTTAACATAACAAGAATGCATGAAGCACCTCAAACTAGTCAGGTTTTTCCATGCAGACCAAATGACCACTCGAAAGTTCACAAGTTCATGAGAGAACTTGCCGGGGATTACCATGGCCATTGCCGATCGGAGGAGCAGTTATCCTGTGACACCAGGATCCAAGCATTATAGGGCCTCAGCTAAAAAGCCTTTTTTAAGACAGTAACAAAGGGGTGGACCCTCTTTTATCTTTTATAATATCTCCCCAGTTCCTGCATAAAGTGGTAAAGCTACTCATGAAAAATAAAAAATGATTGGGCCTGAGCTCTAGGCTGACCAAAAAAGGGGGGCTGCCAATACAACTTAACTATGATTTATACATTTATTTTTGGTTACAATTTATTTTTAACTCTTAAAGTGAGAGAACCATGGCATGGTTAAACATACTACGCATGGAAGAAAGAGTTTTCCAGTTTAGCTGAAGGCTTTATTTAGAAATTGTTGATGTATTGTGCTTTTTATAAATATATATATATATCATGCTCACACAGTAGAAAAAGACAAAATATCTTTATCTTCCACGGGAAAAAAAATATTTGAGCTCGGCTGAAATGATGTTTTATTGTTTGGGTTTCTTAGCACTTCTAGACGAACCTCATTGTTTATGTCTTGTAAACATTTAATTCTAGTCTCTGTCGGGTTATCCATTAACCCAAGTGCCCGCCATGCACTCGTTTAACAATACATTCCCACATAATCTGCCCCGCCAGCTCTTTTTTTTATTATTTTTTTTTTATCAGTCCTTAATAAGTAACTTGACCAAGACAGAATAATGAACCAATGCCAGAAATACCGTCAGTTTTGGCATTGGCCACTAAATAAAATAGGTAAAGCAAAAAATATTAAGAGTTTGAGAAAACTGAACGTAACTAAAATGTTTGGCAGGCCCGCACACGATAAATCTTCACATCATGAGGAAATGGCACCAAAAATTGCCTCTCTTCTTACACTGCACCCCAACTTATCACGCCAACGTCTGGGGCCTTTAGAGCCAGTGCACATGTATTTAAAAAAAAAACAAAAAAAAACAGGTGCTGAAAAGTGCCAGGGAAACTCCACCAAATCCATTTTGGAAAGAGGTTCTGTTTCCCCTCACACAGTACATAAGAAATGGAGATTGAGCCGGGTTTTTACCTTTCAGACAGTTTTTTTTCCCCCGTGAAGGAGTCTTAAAGGGACACTAAATCAGAGTGGGGGCTCGGCCTGCGCAGAGAGAGACCCTCGTTTTTGCATAAGATTAGCAGGGGGACCTTAACTAGGTCCCCCCGTTGATCCCATACAAAAACGAAGGTCTCTCGCTGTGCTAGCAGTGAGAGACCCTCTCGTTCAGCTGTCAGAGCAGGCCGAGCCCCCACTCTGATTGGCTGTGCGCATGCTGATGTTGTCAACCAGGAACTGCTGTGTCTCGCATGTGAGACACAGCAGAGAGGAAACCCGCGTGTATCTATTAAGATACACGTCTGGTTTACTTAATTCTACCAGAACATGTATTGCTGAACGCTTGCTTCCTTCAAAAAAGCAAGGGTTAAACAACGTTTAATGGTCCTTTAAGACATAATCCCATCGGCATTGCTTGTTGCTATTGTGATTTTTGACATATATGAAATCATCTACAAAACATATAGAAATAAACTAGGTGGAACAGTTCCTTTAAGAGGGTTGAGACCCTCTATAAAAACACCTATAATATTTATAATATGCAGCACCGGCATCGAAAAGTATTGTAGAAGTATACATTCAGTCACGGGTTAAAGAATTCTTTAGTTGCTTTAAATAAAAATAACCTTTATAACAGTAAGTGGAGGTGAAAAATAAAAAGGATAAAAAAAACACTGGAAAAAAACAAGTTATATAAATCAAAGAGAGAAACGAATGAGAAGGTTGTGTTTGGATAAGGCGAGTTTCATTTTTCATGCAAAACAACTACGTTTGACAATGATGGATGTTTAAAAAGGAAAAATGGACAAACTTAAAGAACAGGGCTCGGCTTTATCTAAAAAATATCTGAATATAGCTATCCAGTTCTGTGCTGATTAACCTTTTCACAACCAGAGAAATGCATGGGCAAAGCACACGTTCGGCCATTTTGCTCCCAGCGCATTTCCTGTTATCATGGATTTGCAGCAACATTGTCAATAGTCCAGAATGTGACAAAATGTGGGGTCCCGTGAATTTTGGACAAAATACAGGGCTGAGTCTGCAAGAACCAGTGGTGTATCTTGGTTTTGTGCTGCCCTAGGCAGACAAAATTCAGGCACCCCTCCACCCACGTTGCACCTCTATGACTTCCCCCATAACCCACGTTGCACACCCACGACATGCCCCATCACTCACTTTGCACACACAATAAATTCCCATTCTCCCCATTACATGCCCCCATCACCCTCACTACACACGCCCACCACGTCCATTACATGCCCCCATCACCCTGATGAATTGGAAGGAGCTAAAGCTTGCTGAACAGTGGGGAAAGGAGCAAAAATGTTTGAAGCACCAGAAGTGTGCTTTAACACCCTCTGGCAAAGTGCCGCCCTAGGCGAGTGCCTTGTTTGCCTTGTGGAAGATACACTACTGCCCAGTATATAACGTCGGTGAACATTGTGGGAGGATGGAATAAGAAACTGGATAAGCAGCAAACAGGACACAAATCTGACATAGTGGACCTCTATGCATAACACTGAAGTATATAACTAGCTGGTACGTAAATGTTTCCTGATCTGTAAATATTTTATTAACCCCTTCACAGCAATGGACGTGCCTGACACGTCCTACGGCGGAACGAGCAGCTTTCACGATCCGCGATCGAGACAACCCCTCTGACGGTGCTGCTCTATTAGAAGAAATGAAGTTGGCACTCTGAAGACACAGGTATGATGCAAAATTGTGAAGATTTATTGGAAGATCACATCCAGAAATGCAAAACACACATTGAAGGGGGCAGGAAAAGGCTACTTTCTGCGTTTCGCGTTGAACAATGCTTAATCAAAAGTGCTGAACTATTAAGAGACAACTCAATAAAAAAAAACAGTGATGCAGAATTTGATCTATCATATTTCTTTTAAAGTCTTCCCACAGCTTCAGATCAATGTGCTGTTAATTTACACCCCCTCCTATCCCCCTTTCCTCCTTTTTATTTTATTAAAAGAAGAGGAAAGAGAAAGGGAAAGGGAAATGGAAGGAGGAGGGGGAGAGAGAGAGGGGGGAGACTGGAAAGAAAACAAATATATATTTTTTGAATGTAATGTTTTTATTTGTATTTTTTATTTACCCTCCCTTCCCCTCTCCCCTCCTTCCCCCCCCCCCCCACCTTATATATTTTATAATTTTTAATATTAAAAAAACACCCTTTTTGTTTTGGGGGTGTTTGCCTTATAACTCGCAGAAAAAAGGCAGAAAAACATGGAAACAAGTATATTTCTGAACTCGGGACAAAATTTAGAAACTATTTAGACGGGGTCTTTTTTAATGATTGTATTTTTGTAAATTATGTTTTAGGTGAAACTTAGAAAAAGTGTTTTGGTTTTTTTTCATCTTATTTTATGATTTTTTTTTCTAGTCAGTTATAAGATATGATGAACATAATAGTATCTAATGTAAACCCTTCTTATGATGAAAAAAAAAAAACAACTTATCATTTGTGTGGGCACAGTATGTGAGAAAGAAGAAAATTAGAGCTAAACACAAACACCCCAATATCTGCATATTGTCAAAACAGCCCTTGTCACTTAGGGAAAGACAAGGTCAAAAGGTCTTGTCACTAAGGGGTTAACAATAAAGTAATCACTAGGTTAGATGAAGATCTTATCTATGACCACAGGAGGGCAATGTTTCATTACCATTTACCGAAGAAGCCCACCTATTAAGGTCATGTTTATTGTTATATACTCATCATTACCTGCAAGTGATATAATCCCTGCCAGGAGTAATAGATAATGTGCCTGTTTATGTTTCTTCCAGATTACGTAACTTGGTTGTTATTGAAAACTAGACCACAAAATGCAAATGTATTTTGTTCCGTACTTTACGATGATGAATTAAAAAAAAAAAAAAAAGTTAAACACTACAGGAGAGCTGTAAATTTTTTTCGCGTAAAAAAAAAAGGGCATTTTATATATATATATATATATATATATATATATATATATATATATATATATATATATTAAATGCATGTACAATATACAGAACGAAGCTGGGTGGAACTGTTATAATACTGTATTTACCTTTATACACCGTCTTAAGCACGGTAGTTTACAGTAGTTTTCATATCAATATAGTTATCAGTTTGCAGTAGTAAGATCTTGACTGTCACAGTCTTTGTAAATTGTGGCTGTTCGTCACTCTTATCTATTTTCTCTCTAAATAAAACCTTCTGAAATCTTATCTTTGTTGTATATTATAGAATGAGTCTACTTACTAACATTCGAATTAGTCTCAAGGTGGTCCAGATGAGAGGTCCAATTAATCTAGTTTAAAAACAAAATGTGACCTCCCAACTCGACCCCTTTGAGCTATTCACCCTTCCTCTGCTTCCTCCCCTTGACAAAGTCCAACTCAGACGCCCATCTTGAACTAACCTTCATTAAATGCATTCCATGAAGACGCGAGTAAAAATATAGACATGAGTGCTGCAGTTCATATATTTAGTAGTGTTGAGCGAACCCGAACCGCACTGTTTGGGTTCGTACCAAACTTTAGGGTTTTTGGACCCCGGACTTGAACACAGACATTTCACTGGATGTCCGTGTTGGAGTTCGGGGTTCGGCGATTATATTGTATGTAATGCTATTGGCTTTATATAATCCGAAATAGAGTCCCCATTCATAAGAAACTGGACTTTTTTAGAGGCATTTTAGTGGCCAAAAGTTTGGGTCCCCATTGACTTCAATGGGGTTCTGGGTCAAGTTCGGGGTCAACTTGACCCCGAACCCGGACTTTTTTCCGAAGTTTTTCCGAACCCGAACATCCAGGTGTCCGCTCAACTCTAATATTTAGACTTTGCTAAGGCATTTGATACAGTTCCACACAAAAGGTTACTGTACAAATTGACTGAAATAGGCTTAGGGCCAAACGTTTGTGTGGATTGTCAATTGGTTGAGAGATAGAATGCAAAGGGTGGTGGTAAATGGGAAGTTATCAAATTGGACAGATGTGATAAGTGGAGTATATCAGGGATCTGTTCTGGGTCCTCTTCTTTTTCATTTGTTTATTAATGATCTCCCAGAGGGCAGAGGGAGTCATGTCTCAGTGTTTGCTGATGCCACAACATTAAGTAGGGTAATACAGTCTGAACTAGATGTATCTTCTTCACTGCAAGAGGATTTGGACAAGTTGGGTAATTGGGCAGATAAATGGCAAATGAGATTCAGTGTAGACAAGTGTAAAATTATGCATTTTGGGTACAATAATAAAAATGAAACATATAGTTTAAATGGTGTTTCCTTGGGAAAATATTTGGGAGTAGTTGCATACAATAGACTTGCCAGTAGTGCACAGTGCATGCTGGCAGTAGCAAAGGCCAATAAGATATTGGGATGTATTTACTCATATGAGGAAGATATTATTCTGCCTCTTTATAGGTCCATGGTAAGATCCCCACCTTGAATATGTGGTCCAATTCTGGGCACCTTTAAAAAAAAAAAAAAAAGACATTATGGAACTAGAGAAAGTGCAGAGGAAGGCTACAAAACTAATAAGGAGAATGGAAGATTGGCAGCCACTGACCCCATTGATTTAAATGGAAGCTGGGATCTTTGGACCTGCCCGACAGCCAAATTCATAACATGGTAGCCAGGGGCACTTACCCCGTATATTTAAGAGGGTGCTGCGTTCCTTTGGTATTTAAAGGGCGGTGCATTTTTTTAATAGTTGCAGTTTTTGTACCACACACATTCTTTTATTTTATTTACACATTTTCATTGGGGGAAGCTTGGAGTTTAACTTCGCTCCCCTGCATTTCGCATGGCTTCATTATATCTTGAACTCGCAAACAAATGCTTTGTGAATACATGGGGGGCATGCGGGGTGCTCAGAAGTCCTTGTTATGGAAGCTTTGTGTATCCCCGCTACTAACCGAGTTAAAGATTCTCCAACTCGCCCATCTTTCCAACTAACGTATTAATGCTATTAATGCTTTTAATAAAAGGTGAGTTACAGGTGAACTTCCCATGTCACCACAAGTACAAGCCTGGCGAGGTTTCTCCTGCTAGGAGAGCTCAGCTTAAATCTTTAAAAACCTCACTTTCTTCACAATGTATCATGCAGGGCCAACTCTAATTGCATGAGATGAAATGTTCAACTCACTTCTCAGCTTGCCCCACTCGTCTGATCGGGATCTGGATTGTGCAGGGGTCTCTTTCTTCCAGGGTAGAAAAAGACCCTTGTTTTTAGATGGGTTCAGCAGAGAGCACATATTCTATACTAGAAACACAAGGCACTTGCTCGGTAAGTGCCTTGGCCGGAACTTTCCAGTTGGGTGCCGCCTGCTCGGACTCCCTCGCAACTTCCAAAGACTATCGCGTCCAACTGCGATCGGGTGAGATAAATATTTCAGTTCATCAACATTACTAAACATTGCGCAGGGACAAGTCTGGTGAACTTCTCCTGCTAGCAGAGCTCAGCTGCCAGAAATTTACTTCTGGGTTGTGCTGGTGCTCATTGTGCTGGCACAGCCAATGTATTAGACAATCACTGTTTGGCGGAGGTCGTTCTCCCGCATGGCGATTATGCCTTGTTATATTTTTCCCGACACGTTGCAGTTCGGGAGTTTTTATACATTACACCCAATGTATTGATCATTTTTTTTAATTCACCCTCATTCAATGTATAGGTGATAGCATCTCTCAAATTAACTTACGACGAGATGGATGATGGTGTGTATTGCACCTTCCTAGCAGTGGATAAGTTTAATCGCAGCCTTTTTGCAAACAGCAGACTCCTTTTCATTTGACTAAATTGTATCTCAAGCTCGTAAACATGTACTACCTGCAGTTTTACAGCAATTTTGCAATATCTCCGCCGCGTGCTTTCACGGGAGGTTTATAAGGGTGCTGGGGAGAAGCACCAGAAATTGTTTTGCTTAGTTTATCATGTTTTCTTGGTTTGTTTACTATGAGTCTTATGTTTTTCTTCAGGAACACACGGCACATGCTTTTGGGTCATGGTAAAAATGTATCAACTCAACTAAGGAAATATTAGATGACACCAAGCTAATTTCTTTGGTTCGGATTTCATGGTGGGAGTGGAGGGGATGCAAGGAAATGGTGCTAGCGCTTAGAGGAACAGTCTAGTCCCCAAACTCACTTTGGTGCAAAATGAATATTACTGCTTGTATAGTGCACAGGCTTTTTTTCCAGTGTGATTTTTAATATTTGATTCAAACCCTCCCCCAACGATTACTCACTACAGTTACGGCAGCACTGATTATATAGACACTGAGCATATAAAGTTTTGTTTTATTTAGTCACATCCTGTGCTCCTCGAATTGATTACACTGTGTGGACTCTAAGTGAGCTTGCTAAGGAACACAGTGGTATCTTTTAACAGTGCAACACATTTTCTGATGACATCACTAGAGAGACAGGAGATTCCATTTATATGATATATATGATTATATATTTATATCTCCTGTCGCAACGCAAATATAGAACTTGTTTAGTTGTTGTTTTTTAACCCATTATTTGAAAAAATACAAAGAAATCTATAGTAGGGCCATTTCTAAACTGAAATAACCAAATGACCTTGAACCTACTTAGAGGTTGTCCAATTCTGTGTACGGAAGGACTGTTCAGACTTCTTTGGGAAGTCCAGCTTGTATCTCCGCCAGTCTCTGGTATTCCCCATTTTCCTGGGGGCTCTGGCCTACTCAACGTCCTGCCCAGAGAACTGCCATAGACGATACCAGCATAGTGTGTCTGGTAATTGGCTCTCATGGGCAACGTCTACTCACCCTGTGCCTTTTATCTCTCCCCTTTTACCTATAACTTGACAGTAATGTAAGCTTGATTGCTATCAATTTGCTGCACTATATACTATGGAACTGAGTGGCTAAATCCTGGCATATTGAGTGGCTAAATACTGCCATATTAAATGTCCAAATCCTGGCATATTGAATGGCTAAATCCTGGCATATTGAGTGGCTAAATACTTTCATATTGAATGGCTAAATCCTGGCATATTGAGTGGCTAAATACTTTCATATTGAGTGGCTAAATCCTGGCATACTGAGTGGCAAAATACTGGCATATCAAATGGCTAAATCCTGGCATATTGAGTGGATATTTCATGGCATATTGAGTGGCAGAATCCTAGCATATTGAGTGGCTAAATCCTGGCATATTGAGTGGCTAAATTCTGGCATATTGAGTGGCTAAATCCTGGCATACTGAGTGGCTAAATCCTGGCATATTGAGTGGCTAAATCCTGGCATACTGAGTGGCTAAATCCTGGCATACTGAGGGGCTAAATCCTGGCATACTGAGTGGCTAAATTCTGGCATACTGAGTGGCTAAATCCTGGCATACTGAGGGGCTAAATCCTGGCATACTGAGTGGCTAAATCCTGGCATACTGAGTGGCTAAATCCTGGCATATTGAGTGGCTAAATCCTGGCATACTGAGTGGCTAAATCCTGGCATATTGAGTGGCTAAATCCTGGCATACTGAGTGGCTAAATCCTGGCATACTGAGTGGCTAAATCCTGGCATATTGAGTGGCTAAATCCTGGCATACTGAGTGGCTAAATCCTGGCATATTGAGTGGCTAAATCCTGGCATATTGAGTGGCTAAATCCTGGCATACTGAGTGGCTAAACACTGGCATATTGTGCTTAATGGAAATTATTATAGTCCAAAACAGCTGGGATGCTAAAGGTTAGTCACCACTGCTATCATAAGAATTGCTAATGTTTGGCTGGTGCACAACGCATTTCTCATGGTGCAGAATGGTGTGCCTAAAGTTATCTGTATTAGTTTTGTCTATAGCTTTGCTCGTTACCAATACTTTTGGGGAGATAAGAATTTAGTAAAGATCTGTTCTATATGTGGTTTTCTTGTTTTCCGCCTCTAAAAACTAGGTGCGTCTTATGGAGCGAAAAATATGGTATATTAGTGGGATCACAATGTGAGTTCCGAAAATATGAATGCATATTAATGTGCTTTCAAAGTACTTTAAAATGCATGTCTTACATTTTGCATTGCTTAAATTGTAAAATACATACATCTAGATGAAATGGTGAAATTACAGCAGTTTGCAAGAAACAAGGACTGCCCACATTATCTGAGTAAAAGGAATTTCCTTTTTTTGGTTTTTGTTTATTTTTTGCTACAGTAACCAATTTCATTCTAATGAATGTCATTTCCTGTCATCAGATTATGTGTTGCACTTTTAAGAGATCATACTGTGTACAAGAGCATATGTATAGTTCTCAGGTGGGCCGCACATTGGACACCCCTCAAATAGAGGGGCCGTATAGAGGGAAAGTGCAGTTCTCTCTGCAGCTGGAATGACAAAGAATTGCTGTGAATGAAAGTCCCATGATGCTCAGCCATCCATCGGTCTTGCATGATACTGGCTGCGACAACAGGGAAATGAAGCCAAGAGCAGCAGAAATTACATTTTGATGTAGACTATAGTTCCCATGATGCTAAACAAACCCACAAGTATTGCTGGCGCTGGCTGAGCATCAGGGGAAGGTTATCTCCGCAGCCGCGTGACATTGCTTCTACTCCGGCATATGCGTCACTATACTAAACCGTTAGCCTTTCCTTCATAAGAGGATTGGCACCTTTAACCCTATGAGGGCCGGTCGGAGGAGTTGAAGCCATCTGAACAAGGACTGTACAGCTTAGCATCCCAGCGCTTTTAACACTTTGAGGACGAGAAGGTCCCTTGTTTAACCCTTTCATGCTCGGACAGGGTGCGAGCACTGCACAGGGGGTGAAAACAATCTGCCCTCAACAATTGCCAACACACAAGAGCTGTAAATGCATCTTGTGACCGGTCTCACCCACACGCCTGGTGGTCAAGTACCAGCAGGGTCAGAAAAATATGCATTGTGCAGTGTTTGGACCACATATTTCCCATTGTCAGAAAAAAAAGGACTTGTTTTTCCTTTCTTTCTTTCAGCAAAGCATTCATTCAGAATCTGGATGGACGAGAATAATGTGTCGTTTTAGCCCAGACCTTATCTCGCTATCTTCGGTCGGAGAATGCTGTCGCTGGCAATCCCAGTTTTCTCTGAATATGAACCTGTGCAGGAGGAATGATCCCATTTGCATTAAGAAGAATGGCTCTGTTTATTTCTGTCTTAAAGCTACAACTAGACTTTATTTTCCCCTTGAGCTTGTTAATTTAGCAGCCTCCGGACTGGCTCTGTCTCAGCTTTGAGTCGTGTTGACTCTGGAGAAGAAGGACATAAAAATTGAAACAAAAAAGTTGAATTATCCTTTAAAAAGACTTTGTGTCTATACATTCGACTTTGGAGGTCGACTTTCATTTTGAGTCAAATTTGGCAACCAAGTTTGACTTAGAAAAAAAAAACCTCTTGTTTAGAAACTTCCCCATTGAAAATAATGGGAGGTGAAATGATCAAAGCTGTTTTTGAGACTAAGTCAAATTCAGCACCTGAGTCTGACATAGGACGGTATTTATCAAGACAAAATAGGTGGGTATTTCATGAAAAAGTGCTAAAATCGTAGTAGTAACCGTGGAAACCAATGGAAAGTTATGGCAGTTTGCTCCAAATGTAGCACTTAAAAAAAAAAAAATACAGTAGCTGTTTTGGCACTTAGTCTCCAAAATAGCTTTGATCATATCCCCTCCCATTACTTTCAATGGGGAAGATACGAACCTGGGTTTTTTTTTCGGGGGCCAAATTTGACTTGGTCTCAAAATGAAAGTCGACCTCCAAAGTCGAATTTTTGTGAATAAACCCAAACTGTAACCTAAACATTGCTTGTACTGTGAATGGAGAGTATAATGGATTATCAAGAATTGATCTATACATTACGGCAATGCATCAATCAAAAGAAAAAAAGGGTGTTTATAGTGTCTTCTGTTAATGATATGACATCAGTGACGGATCCAGGGAGGGGGGGCAACGGGGCAATCCCCCCCCCCCCCCTGCCCCGAGAAGAGAAAAAAAAAAAACAACCGTTTAAAAAAAAAAAAAAAACGCTCTTGCAGGCAGAGAGAAACCACCGTGCTGCCTGTTCGGCTCCCCGTGCAGTGTGACACGGAAGTGCCGACAGGTCAGCATGGAGGAGACCATGCTGCCTGCCACTAGCCACCAGGGAAAAAGGTAAGAGATGGGGGGATGTACTGGGGAAATTGGCAGGGGCTTATTAATGACAAGTAACACTGGCATATTATTGGGCAAATTGGCAGGGGCATATTAAATGGCAAATAACACTGGCATATTATTGGGCAAATTGGCAGGGGCTTATTAATGACAAGTAACACTGGCATATTATTGGGCAAATTGGCTGGGGCACATTAAATGGCAACTGACACTGGCATATTATTGGGCAAATTGGCTGGGGCATATTAAATGGCAACTAACACTGGCATATTATTGAGCAAATTGGCTGGGGCATATTAAATGGCAACTAACACTGGCATATTATTGAGCAAATTGGCTGGGGCATATTAAATGGCAAATAACACTGGCATATTATTGAGCAAATTGGCTGGGGCATATTAAATGGCAAATAACACTGGCATATTATTGGGCAAATTGGCAGGGGCATATTACATGGCAACTAACACTGGCATATTATTGGGCAAATTGGCTGGAAGCCTATGAATAAGCGTGTTATCACGCGAAACGCGACAGGCGGATCGCTCTCACCGGGTCCTCTGTCTTAAGTGTCTACGTGTATGTTATATTTAATACATTTTTCTATTTTTAACCATATCTACTTGGAGTGCATGCATTTTTTTCTTTGTTTTCTGCTTACATTATACAGTGCTGTGGTTACTGCACTAACGAAGCACCCAGTATTTTGTGACTATATGAGGATTTGAACGAGTGGAGTTCACCTACACAGCGGTGGAGCCGGCTCCATTTGTGTTCTTTTTCTATTTTATGCCAAATTGGCTGGGGCATATTAAATGGCAAATAACATTGGCAATGTGTATGTAATGGGGGATGATGGAGGCATGTGAATGGGGTGATGGGGCATGTCCTTGGTGTGCAACATGGGTTATGGGTCATGTCGTGGGTGTGCATCGTGGGGGGAGGGTGGTGCCCAAATTTTGTCTGCCTAGGGCAGCACAAAACCAAGATACACCACTGGGGGGGAGAGGAGAGAACACGGGGGAGAGAGGAGAGAACACTGATGTGGGGGAAGAGGAGAGAATACTGATGGGAGGGGAGAGAGGAGAGAACAATGATGGGGGAGAGAGAGGAGAGAACACATATGGGAGAGAGGAGAGAACACAGACGAGGGAGAGGAGGAAAAGAGACAGCTATTGGGAAGAGGAAAGACACATACATGTTTAGAGGGACAAAGAGACAGTCATAGGAGGTAGAGAATAGAGAGTGACATGGGAAGGGGAGAGGAGACAGACAGACATGGGAAGGGAGAGGAGAGAGACACAAATTGGAAGGGAGAAGAGAGAGACATAAATGGGATGGTAGAGGAGAGACAGACAGACATGGGTTGGCAGAGGAGAGACAGACAAACATGGGATGGCAGAGGAGAGACAGACAGATATGGGATGGCAGAGGAGAGACAGACAGATATGGGATGGCAGAGGAGAGACAGACAGATATGGGAAGGGGAGAGGAGACAGACAGACATGGGAAGGGAGAGGAGAGAGACATAAAAGGGAAGGGAGAAGAGAGAGACATAAATGGGATGGTAGAGGAGAGACAGAGAGACATGGGTTGGCAGAGGAGAGACAGACAGATATGGGATGGCAGAGGAGAGACAGACAGATATGGGAGGGGAGAGGAGACAGAAAGACATGGGAAGGGAGAGGAGAGAGACATAAATGGTAAGGGAGAAGGGAGAGACATAAATGGAATGGTAGAGGAGAGACAGACAGACATGGGATGGGAGAGGAGAGACAGAGAGATGAGAAATGAGAGGAGAGACAGATGGACATGGGAAAGAAGAGGATACATAGATGGACATGGGAAGGAAGAGGAGAGAAACGGACATGGAAGGAAGAGAGACAGAGGGACACGGGGAGTGAGAGGAGTGCGACAGACATGGGAAGGGAGAGGAGTGTGACAGAAGGACATGAGAGAGAGGAAAAGACAGACGGACATGGGAGAGAGGATAAGACAGACGGACATGGGAGAGAGGATAAGACAGACGGACATGGGAGAGAGGAAAAGACAGACGGACATGGGAGAGAGGAAAAGACAGATGGACATGTGCCCCTCCCGAGATCAGACTCTGGATCCGCCCCTGTATGACATGTGACGTTATATGCAAATGAACTACTTTCAGGGGGAAATTAGTAATTTGCATATGAAGACAATAGGTGATGTCATAAACAGGAGACATGATAAATACATTTAAAATAAAAAATTCCCCTTTATTTATGCATTTGCTTACAATTCTACTAACCCAATGTATAGATGTTTTTTTATAGGTTTATTTTTTTCTCCAGTCACGGTATAACTAATATTTAAGTGACATTAAGAGTCCAATTAACATTTTTAACATTTCCAGGGGATTTCTTAAAAAAAAAAAAAAAAAAATGTCAGGTAGTCTTCCCTGGCACCTCTCATTTCTGTGATTTCAGCACCAAAAGCCTGTCTAACAGACTTCCATCTTATTCTGAGACTGGCAGCCTAGTACTAAGTGATCCCAGGAAAAATTTAATACATGAAAAATGTAATACATAAAAATTAAAAACAATGTTTAGGGGATACAAGGCCTTTAGGACCAAAGTAGCTGCATTAAAATTCCCTGCCATTCTCTCTTCATCAGACTAAGCAGACCCTTCTGTGTCATAAAACAAATACAACATTTTTCCTGGGATCACTTAGTAATAGGCTGCCAGTCTCAGAATAAGATCATTTTCAATCACATTGGATCATCTACATTTACAGTAAAAGCTATTTTAGGTGATACAGTCCCTTTAAGTTTGATTTTCTCCCCTGCGATTCTGTTTTTATTTGTAGACCCTAGAATAAATGCAACTATCCTCTAATTCATTTAGCTTGTTTTTAATTACCAACAACGTTTTTAAAAAATTGCATATGTTACCCAATGTTTATTAATATATGGAATCTATATTTAAAGGTACACTTCCCCTAATTTTCGGATGCATAGGTGGCTATCTTTATTTTTTGGAGTTTCTAGTGGTGTTAAACTAGCTTTTTGCATTGGGGATTAATCTGTAGAGAAATTAAAATGTTCCTTTTGACCTGTTTCAACAGACCTTGCACAGGCTGAGTGGAAAAAGAACACAGTATTTTTATTTAATTATGTAAACTGATATGATGTGCTCAAAGTGCAAGTTTCAAATGATAAGACAGAACATTAGAAGATAAAGCTCCAGTAACCTGCACAAAGATGCAGTATTAGAACCGGACAAACTTTTCTTTGGACTTTCGGTTCCCTTTGCCTGCAGACAAGACGCTTCCCTGGGATCAGTTGTTAAATGGCTAAAGAGATCCATGCCAGTATTTAAACGGCTCAAAACATATATAATAATAATAATACGGCTTACAAATAGCATGGTAATCATAATGATAGACCCGCAAAGTCAATGGCCCATAGTAATCTTACTAGAAGATGAGCTAAGATGAACATGTCTATCTATTCATTGTCCCGGCTTCTCCTGCTGGAAGAGCTCCGCTGGCCATGGATAATGCAGGGTTAAAAAAAATGAGTGATCCATGGCCATTCTAGCAGGTCAAACAGGTTTGGCGCTGCACGATGGATGCTTAAAATAGTTCTACCTATGCCACTGCTATCGTGCTCACTTACATTGACAGCCCCACAATAGGCACTATCATTGCAGCTGGCATGCACGATAGGCACTATCATTGCAGCTGGCATGCACGATAGACACTGTCACTGCAGCTGGCATGCACGATAGGCACTGTCATTGCAGCTGGCATGCACGATAGACACTGTCACTGCAGCTGGCATGCACGATAGGCACTGTCATTGCAGCTGGCATGCACGACAGGCACTGTCACTGCAACTGGCATGCACGACAGGCACTTTCACTGCACCTGGCATGCACGATAGGCACTGTCACTGCAGCTGGCATGCACAATAGGCACTGTCATAGCAGCTGGCATGTACACAGGCACTCTCACTGCAGCTGGCATGTACACAGACACTGTCACTGCAGCTGGCATGCACGATTGGCACTGTCTTAGCAGCTGGCATGTACACAGGCACTCTCACTGCAGCTGGCATGTACACAGACACTGTCACTGCAGCTGGCATGTACGATAGGCACTGTCATAGCAGCTGGCATGTACACAGGCACTCTCACTGCAGCTGGCATGTACACAGACACTGTCACTGCAGCTGGCATGTACGATAGGCACTGTCATAGCAGCTGGCATGTACGATTGGCACTGTCATAGCAGCTTGCATGTACACAGGCACTCTCACTGCAGCTGGCATGTACACAGACCCTGTCACTGCAGCTGGCATGCACGATTGGCACTGTCATAGCAGCTTGCATGTACACAGGCACTCTCACTGCAGCTGGCATGTACACAGGCACTCTCACTGCAGCTGGCATGTACACAGACACTGTCACTGCAGCTGGCATGTACACAGACACTGTCACAGCTGCTGGCATGTACGATAGGCACTGTCATAGCAGCTGGCATGTACACAGGCACTCTCACTGCAGCTGGCATGTACACAGACACTGTCACTGCAGCTGGCATGTACACAGACACTGTCACTGCAGCTGGCATGCACGATAGGCATGTAAAATATTTTTGAGTTCTCCTGTATTGTTACACTGAAACTATTTTCACGGGGATTCGAAATTCAGTGGCATCGAGTAAGGAGTGGCTGAGAGAGATAGGCCTCATGTACCCGTCTGTCTAACGTAGCATGCAGTCCCCCTCTATGACCTATACAGTGCTACTTAAATTGCTATATAAAGTAATATAATAGGCAGGACTGTCAACAAGAACTTTATTACACTTTATTTATACAAAACTGGAAGTGTTGAGAAGAAAAAGTGATAAGCCAGGACTGTGTCTTTTCTTCACTACATGAGTCAGCTCGTATCTAACTATCTTGTGTTGTACACTGTACGTGCGGCGGCTCCTTTAAGTCTGTGAGATAAAAATTCACTTTCACTGAGTAGCAGCCTTTGTGTCCAGCTCCTAGACTGCAACTATGCCTATTAGTAACTAGGGATATTTTTACCATGTCTAAACAAACGATGGCTAACCTTGGCACTACAGCTGTTTAGAGGACTACCTACTCCCTGATGCTCCTTCAGACTTATGACTGACTGGTCGTCGTGAGATATGGAGTTTCCCAGCACCTGCAGTGCCAAGGTTAGCCATCTCTGGTGTGACTTTCACTAATCCAACACAGAGGTTTGTGCATTAATGTCATTTTCAACAATTTTCAAACAGATTAGGTAGCGTGTCAGTGACAGATTGCTTGTGTGACAATGTGTCATTTAGAATTTAACCCCCGGAGTCATGTACTGTTTGCTTCTATTTTAACCCCTTCACGTCCTTATGACAAGTTATATATACAGAGATTGATGGACAGTCAGACAGACAAGACCAGTAGTGTGGAGCGGACACCTGGATGTTCGGGTTCGGCGGGTTCGGCCGAACTTCGGAAAAACGTCCGGGTTCGGGGTCGAACTTGACCCCGAACCCCATTGAAGTCAATGGGGACCCGACTTTCGGCTTATGGAATACATGTAATACTATTGGCTTTCTATAAACCGAAATAGAGTCCCCATTCATAAGAATTTCTTATGAATGGGGACTCTAGTTCGGTTTAGAGAAAGCCAATAGTATTACATGTATTCTATAAGCCGAACTGCGGAATGTATAACTAAATCAGTGTGCTGTATATCTCACCCCAACGCATCTTTTAAAGAACTGGGTGTAAAACTCTGATCCCAGGACAATAGGCACGGTTTCATTATTTGCTCATGCACCCCTGAAATATGCATTTTGTGTTTAATTGAAAGATGGCATCAAGTGTAGGAATTTTATACATAAATTATTTAATGAAAGAATACAAACAAAGTACCTTAATGAGCCATCACAACTCCATATAGCTCTACGAGGAGGCAGACATTTTGTTTAGAATCTTTGGTCAGATCTTTGTTCATCTGAACCAAGGTGAGTGAAGATCTGACCCAAGATTCTAAACAACATGTCTTCCCCCTGAGAGAACTATATGGAGTAAAGATTCTAACCAACATGTCTGCCCCCTGGGAGAACTATATGGAGTAAAGATTCTAACCAACATGTCTGCCCCCTGAGAGAGCTATATGGAGTAAAGATTCTAACCAACATGTCTGCCCCCCGAGAGAACGATATGGAGGAAAGATTGTAACCAACATGTCTGCCCCCTGGGAGAACTATATGGAGTAAAGATTCTAACCAACATGTCTGCCCCCTGAGAGAGCTATATGGAGTAAAGATTCTAACCAACATGTCTGCCCCCCGAGAGAACGATATGGACTAAAGATTCTAACCAACATGTCTGCCCCCCGAGAGAACTATATGGAGTAAAGATTCTAACCAACATGTCTGCCCCCTGGGAGAACTATATGGAGTAAAGATTCTAACCAACATGTCTGCCCCCTGAGAGAGCTATATGGAGTAAAGATTCTAACCAACATGTCTGCCCCCCGAGAGAACGATATGGAGTAAAGATTCTAACCAACATGTCTGCCCCCTGGGAGAACTATATGGAGTAAAGATTCTAACCAACATGTCTGCCCCCTGAGAGAACTATATGGAGTAAAGATTCTAACCAACATGTCTGCCCCCTGAGAGAACGATATGGAGTAAAGATTCTAACCAACATGTCTGCCCCCCGAGAGAACGATATGGAGTAAAGATTCTAACCAACATGTCTGCCCCCTGAGAGAGCTATATGGAGTAAAGATTCTAACCAACATGTCTGCCCCCCGAGAGAACGATATGGAGTAAAGATTCTAACCAACATGTCTGCCCCCCGAGAGAACGATATGGAGTAAAGATTCTAACCAACATGTCTGCCCCCTGAGAGAACGATATGGAGTAAAGAAAGCTTAATAAGTCACTTAATTTGTATTCTTTCATTTGAGAATTGCTTTATAAAACATCTATATTTCATACAATCTTTCCATTAAACAGAAGTTCATTTTTTGCTACAGTTGTCCTTTAACAAAATGGCCATCCTTCTAAAAGTGTGGTGCACTGGAGATGAACATTTAATCTCGTTGATTGAATGTGCAGCACCAAATCACTTCTGCTAAAAGAGCTCAGATGACCATGGATAATGCATTGGCCAAGCTTTTTATGTATCAGTTTGTTAGAAATACAGTATGTGGTAGGCCCAGAGTAGGCCCTGAATAATACATTGATTAAAAAAAAGGGATTAAAAAAACCCCTCTACCAATGCATTACACAGGGTCAGCAGACATCCTCTAGCAGGATACATCTCCCATTTCAGTCAATAGACCTCATTGTCTCATATGATACATACGGAATGCAATGTTTATATGTGTATTTATCAGTGATGTGTGACTTCACATTTTACTGTCATGGCTATCCCACAATCCTCTGGGGTTGATAACAGTGGTGGATGCTCCATATGTGCTAGGTGTGAGCCGCACAGAGATCACACAAATCCCCGGAAATACATCACCCTGGAAATACAAGAGTTACATCCGAGGGGCCGACAGCAGCTACAAATTCGGTCACTCACCCTGTAGCCAATTTGACCAGTATAGAAAATTCGCACACTTTTTAGTGCTGGTCAAATTGGCAACTGAATGAGTGACTCTGTTGCCAAATTCATAGCTGCCGTCGGCCCCTCAGATGTAACCCGTGTATTTCCGGGGGTGGCTGTTCGCAGCAGACAAACCCCCCCGGAAATACACAAGGGACATTGTACCTCAGAGTGACCGGCGTGCTCCGGACTTGCAGTGCGCATGTCAATCGGGGGCAGGATACACCCCTGGTTAATAAACAAGACCTAGCACCAGAGTTTCTTTCAATTCAATGGCTGACATTAACTTGTACCTAAGCAATTATATTACAATCGGTTTCTAAATGAATGGAGGAAATGCAACACCTACGCCAGGGGTGTCCAGCGTGCGGCCCGCAAGGTGCGGCCTACCTGACACAACAGCCCACATTCTCAGTCTCCCTTGAAATGGATACTTTTGTTTTGAATAAAGCTAATTGAAACTTGTTTTTGAACTTCTTTTGTATGACTGATACATTATTCTATGTACGGCTATCCTTCACGATCACTGCCAATCAGAAAAATGAGGCCCACTACAGAAAAATCTTAGCCACCCCCAACCTGTGCCAAAATATATAAAAAATGTTCTTTTATATTTAAAACATGGCAGTAAAAAATGCAATTGTTAGCTCTCCGTCTGTGCGCACATAGATAATGAACGTGTATAGGTTTATATAAATGTGTAGCTGACCGCGGCCTTGGTTTGGTGATAATATGTAACAGTCTTTACCTATAAAATTTTAATACGTTTGTACAATGTCAACCACAAACAGTTTACAAGGTCACATCTCTGTTTGATGAACATCCGTACCATTATTGATGTCAGTATCTGTTGACAGTTTCTTGGCACATTCTTGGCTCCCAGACAGGTACAGGGTTTTATACTGTGCTGTTTTGCATTATCACGGCTTGAAGTAGATGAGAAAATAAGCAGTGAAGACGAAACTAAACTTACTTTTTCCCATTTGTTAAGTGGGAGGATAAAATGGCAGGTACTTTTAAGAAACGTGCCTTTTTTATCTACTGGCCAGGACCCTCTTTGTCCTCCAAACTGTCAGGCTTTAGGTGGGATAATTCTGATAATTAATTAATACTGTGCATGCACAGGAGAGCAGTCCCAGGAATCATTGTATAATCAGTAGATGGTGACGGAAGTACCCTAATCGGCCATCCTTTTCAGTCACACTGAATTTCTATTAAAGGGACTCTGTCAACATCGGTATTCCTTGTACTGGGAATGGTGAAAAATGAGCTATAGATTATGTTAGCACAAGTGAATGCAAATGCAGAAATAACAGCAAAATATGTGGCTTGCGCATATCCGTGGTGCCTCCTGGTTATGACATCACCTGCAACGTCATATGCAAATGAACTCATTTTAAATCAGAAATGAAAGATAATGAAGAACAACAAGAGTTGCTGACCTTTAAAAGGGACTGTATCACCTATAGACAGGACAGACAGCAGATAATAAAAAAGCAAAGAAAAAGTAAGATAAAAAAAAAGAGGACAAATACAGCAAATCCTCTCTTGTCCTCTCTTACATTTTCTTTGTATATAGCACGTTTTTTTTTTATTTTTTTACTTCATTTATACCTTAAAGGTGGGCTGGGAAGCCCCTTTTGCTACAGCCAGCAGCTTATTCCATTCTTCAACTTTCATTTTCCTTAGCGCAGTGGACTTTAACTTTTTCATAAATCAGAAATGTGTAATTTGCATATCAAGCCGCAAGGTGATGTCATAAACAGGAGACGCCACAGGCACATTGAAAACAGATTCCGTTTTTTTTTTTCTCTTAATTTATGCTTGCATAAAAATAAAAAATAAATGCTGCACAGGCACAATCCCTGGTGTCACAGACACTGGAAAATGAGATGGAGGCTTGCAGTACAAATCCCACTACCCTACCGGACTCTACCTATGTCTCTACAAGCAAAACAGAGGTAGAGATCAGTGGGAAAGTGGGACAGAGCCTCAAATCTGTGAGTCTCCTACGCACAGGAAGTTGATAGGCATGCCTGTTATCTAATAGAAACATAGAAACATAGAAACATAGAATGTGTCGGCAGATAAGAACCATTCGGTCCATCTAGTCTGCCCAATTTTTTTTTTTTTTGAGTACTTTTATTAGTCCCCCGTTCCCGGTCTTATAGCTAGGATAGCCTTGTGTCTATCCCACGCATGCTTAAACTCCTTGACTGTGTTTACCTCTACCACTTCTGCTGGCAGGCTATTCCATACATCCACTACCCTCTCAGTAAAGTAATACTTCCTGATATTACTTTTAAATCGTTGCCCCTCTAATTTAAGACTATGTCCTCTAGTTGTGGTAGTTTTTCTTCTTTTAAATATACTCTCTTCCTTTACTGTGTTGATTCCCTTTATGTATTTAAATGTTTCTATCATATCGCCCCTGTTACGTCTTTCCTCCAAGCTATACATGTTAAGATGCTTTAACCTTTCCTGGTAAGTTTTACCAGCCCTTCTCTGAACTCTCTCCAAAGAGTTATATGCATCTAATATGTACAGGATACTGAGTAGTGCATATATGCACACATTGCAAGTATAGTTGTTATTTAAGATACTTTGTTAGTAGAATTTTTGAAACATTAAAATGTTGCTTTATTTTTTCCAGGCTCCAACCAAATGCTGAGAGCTACGTGGGAAGAACAGCAGAAGCTGCAAACTTCCATATTTGCCAGTGGATTACAAACAATTACAATAATGCTATTCACATGTTAATAAATACACACATTTTACAATTATTTGTTTTTTTTTTTCCCAAGTAGGAAAGGTCCTTTAATACAGCCATGCACTCTGTATTTAGTTCCAGTTTGCAAAAGAAAAACAAAGTGTGGTTTACCTATTAACTGGATAATCTTAATAAGTGTCTCTCATTAAACCCGACACACAGCTTGCTCAATGCTTGCACTCAGTCACGTGGCTGCCAGCACGAAGCTGTATCTCATTGCTCCACAGCAGACATGCGAGACGTGCTGTGTTTACTAATAGGTATCGGAGATCTGCTCGGCTGCAGGTGTTATGCATGGGGATTTTCCCTTGTATACAACTCTGCATTCTCTAGGAGTAAAAGAAAAAGGAAGCAGGATATCTCCATTAACTGGTTACAATCTATAGGTAAAAGTAAACATTTACCGGTACAGATAAAGAGAAAACACTCGGGGTTTGTGCTGAGATGCTACTTATGTTTATACACTGAATTCCTCAGGGAGGGAGCTGGAGATATTTGGGAGGGATTATCAATGATTGATTTACATGTATCTTCGATTCCATCACCTGAGCCTACAAGTTCTGTCAATATATAGCATACAATGAGGGGCATGTACTAAAAAAACGCAAATATATTCTACGTGCAAAACTATTTTTGCACGTTGTTCCTGTTGCAATGTACTAAACATTTAACCCTCAAATAGTAAATATGAGCAAATTGCGAATAAAAACAGGCAATTTTGCAAATATTTTTTCTACCTCTATTGATAGCGCTCGCTAAAAGCCGGTGTAATTTTCACAGGCAAAATAAGAATTATTTTTCACGAAATATTCGTAAAACTCTTTAGCATGCGCAAATCTAATCGCGATATATTAGCGCTACCCGGAAAAATGCACGCTAAATAAAAATAAACGGAAGAGGCGCAAATCAGGGAAAACAAGCGCAGAATGTTACAAATAGTCGCAAATTGCTCCTTACACTTTTTTTCCCCCCACTGCACTTGTTTACTTCATGACCCCCAATTTAATCTGCGCCTTGTGTGGAATATTTAAATAACAGTATTAGGTTTGTGTTTTCAGTGTCTGTTTGGTCTCATACTTAGGACATCACCTGGGGAAGGCAAATTAATTATTTCAATACTAAATGCGTACTCTGAATTCCCAAGGGGAGATCGGAGTTGGTACTCAGCACAGACTTCACTTATATAGATATATATAATAGAAAGCAGTATTTGTGTGGCTGGTAATGTGTAGCTCTCCAGTAAAGCTAGAGACACGTACTATGACAAAATGGAACTAACACAGGATCTAGACTTGGAAAGGTGAAACCATAGCAGGGAAACGCATGTGCTTTTGTCCTCAGGAGTGACCAGGAGCCAGGCAAACAGAGGCAGAGACCTGATCATGGTCCCTTTCTTCGTCAGGTGACGTGCCCTGGTACCAGAAGTTCGGGATCAGTGAGATTCTGATAAATGTAACCAGCGTTCACTCAAAGGCAGCCGCATCTGACAGAGGGGATCACGCAGCCGTCTCCCGCAGCAGAGGAATCCGCAGAACATCGCATGGGGCTACGGAGCGACAGGACATTCCCCCAAGGAAACTGAACCCAGACAGGAAGGGGTTAAAGAGATGGGGGACAATGACTGATGGTAGAACGACATAATAATCAGACAGACTGGTGGGGAAATGTTAGAATAAGAAAATGTATCCAGGTATGGAAATATGGTATAAGGTGAAACTGTACCGTGTCCCAGGTGTCCAACTGTGGCCCTCCAGCTGCTGCATAACTACAAATCCCTTAATTCCCAGTTATCTTTCTACCCTGACAACTGTGCCACTTTGCCCAGGACAGTCCAGATTATGAAGGATATCTCCCGCCAAGTTCCATCTTTGTCCCACATTTTGGGACACTAGCAAAACTCGATGGGACAGTGCAATCGTGCAGTCTCTATATCATTTTCCAGACACCAGAGAAGGCATAGGGTGCATGCGCAGCATTGTTCGCATAGTAGTGCTGCCCCCTTCTGGGACACAGGGTCACCGCGCATGCACGGCATTGCTGACCTCCCAAGCTCTACCCCCCGGCATTCCAATTTGCCTGGCCATGACAGGGAATTATGGTAATTGTACTCCAGATGGATAGCCGCACTGCTGAAAAGAAAGATATTCCAACATCGTCCCAAAAAAAACATTGTCCCCTTGCATTTTATTAACTCTGAAAAGCCGAAATTTACATCTGAGGTTGGTGCATTCTTAGTTCAGAGTGGGATTGCCTGCCACTGGGTTCTAGACAGAGTGGCATTAGTCTTTGGTGTTCGTGGATATTATCTGTCTTCAGTGGCAACAAATATGGGAGATGCTGCCACTACCAGGACACTGTCCTGCACAGTATACAATTATTCTCTGTCCATTCTGGCTTGAACGTGTCTCAATCACCAGATTCTATCCCAACACAAGCTAAAACACACAAACACACAACCCCACAACTTTCACAATCACAGAAAAATAGACCATGGGGTTGTACTGATTTTAAATATGAAGGAAGCCCAAATAGTTTATTTTAATTAGGCTGGAGACTATGTCTGCTTCATTAAACATCTCATTTGATTGGCACACTTATTGTGCACCTCAGACGTAATTCAGGAGTGTGCATGAAAAGATAAAACAAACAAACAAAAAAGATAAACATAGTACGATCTGTATAATACAATGTATAAACTCAGACCTCTTCAGAAGCACAATCACACTAATCAGAGCCACAGTATGCTCATATAATAGCCCAGGAAAGGGTTTAGTGAGCCCAGTAGATCAACATGATGTAATACTCTGGTGTACATAATTACAGGGTAGTATCTCGAGGGACAGCAGTAGGGCCGCTTTAAGCAATGGACAAACGTAGGCACTTGCCCAGGGCCCAGTGGTTAAGGGGGCCCCCGCTGGTCCCACTGCCCATTTGACTGTATCACACGGTGAGCACACAGCAGGCAACAGTCCATGTCCACATCCAGCGGATGCTCTCTGGCTAACTGATGGCAGCTGTATGCCCCTCATCTACCCAGAAGAAAAGAGTTCCCATCGGGATAAGCCGTCTCTACCTGTCATTGTAAGTAATCCTTCTGTCACTTAATCATAGGCCTAAGATTAAGTGCCAGTAGGCATGAAAAGCGTAAGGCGATATTTTCCTCCACTGTCTTGTTTTCCTGCAACATATATTTTTGTATCCTGTGTCGGTTCCTTTGTCAATAAACCTACCACAATTTTTTACCGGCTCAAAGAGTGCAAGCGTCTTATTAGAGTTCTATTTGTTTCACCCTCAGAGTGTTTCAGAGGAGGGACATCCAGCTGCCGGATATGACTTGCTGGGAAGACTGTGGAGGAGACGCCTGAGAGAGAGCACCACCCAGGTAAGTAGGGGGAAGGGGGGAGGGGGAGATTATTTTATTAAGAAAACTGGCTGTGGCATATTAGTGGGCATATTAGTTGCCCATTAATATGGCTCTGGCATTTTAATGGGCAAATGAAGAGGGGCATATTAATGGGCATACACTCTATGGCATATTAATGGGCATGCTGGCTGTAGCATATTAATGGGCAAATTGACTGTGGCATATTAATGGGCAAATTGGCTCTGGCATATTAATGGGCATACTGGATGTGGCATAATGATGGACAAACTGACACTGGCATATATTTTTTTTAAAGGGCCAGGGGTGGATAAAAACAGGAGTTTGTAGACCCCTGATGTAGAGAATAAAAAATGTTTGAAAATGATCTATACATTGTGTTAGAAAAATTGCACGCAAATGTCTACAATTTTAGAAAAACGATGTTTAAATGTGTCTGTGGCGCCTCCAGTTCAGGACCTCACTTGTAGTCTAATATGCAAATTACACATTTCCCATTGAAAATCAGTTCATTTGCATATCAGGCCACAGATGATGTCATAAGCAGGAGTCTCCACAGACATTTAAAACACATTTGTCTCCTAATGTAGGCATTTGCTTGTAATCTTCCATTCGGATGCATTGGAGAATGTTTCCAACTCTTTGACCTAAAGTTTGAAATTGACATCTCGATTCCCTGCAGTCCTCTCTTCATTGAGTAGGCCCTGATGTTTTGTAGATTTTTGAAGTCAGATAAAATAAGTTACAATGTTTGACATGTGAGATAACGCAGACAGGTAGGGGTGAGGAATCCTGTGAGCAGGCGCTGACGTGCAGAATCACACACACACACAATAATAAAGCACACACACACTCTGACTCAGGGCTCGCATTCCACTGATGACTCGTCCATTCCCTGGAGCTGGTGGAACATGAATGAAGTTTGGTGCTAACTCAACAAGGACAGTTACAAACATCCTGTGTTGTGTGTCTCCCTGCACGTTTGCACCGGATACATTCCGACGTCAGGAGGTGAAAGCAGGTGTGATGGTTACAAATGAATTACATCATTTTTATAATCGTGTGGCATCAGACAAGAATCGGCAGCTGGAATGTGATGTTTGATTAAAGGACCAACTAAAAATGTTACTTCTATTATAAGAGCAGAAGTGAAAAATGAATTGCCCCTTGTATAAGAATAAACTGGCAGGTACTTTTGGTAGTACATGCTAGTTTATCCTCTGGTTGGCCCGGTCAGGTTGGCGACTGTCTCTCTCCGCTAGTGCAGAGAGAGACACTCGTTTATAATTAGGTCCCCTCTGTTGATTTCCTTTGACAATGAGGGTCTCTGTCTGCACTAGCAAAAGAGAGACCCCGGATCCACACAGTCATACTGACTGTGCGCCAACCTCCAGACCTGCTCTGCCTCAGCTCTGAGCCAGAGCCGAGAGTAAATCCACCTGTATCTTACTATCTTACCTTTCTGGGACCCTATTTATGTGCAATGCTGTAAAATGTAAAGTAACTCATAATGTGGTTCCCCTTTTAATTAGGTCTTATAAAGAAAACCCTTAACTGTATTCAAGGGTATCACATTAAAAACCTGACTAAGATGTAGAAGCCATTCCCATTTCATATAGGAGACTAATACTCATTCCCAGGCTGCCAGATGGTTTTTCTTGATATGGAGTGCCCACTGTGCCCCATCATTTTTTTTTTTTTTCTAGTGCTGCGATTATACCCTACTTCATTCACCCATAATGAACCACATTTTTGTTTTCATACTGATCGATGTCGATCAAATTCTTCTTGGATTATATATCTTTTAGTGCATATGCCCTATGTTAAGAGTTCATATTTGTATACAATATATTAATCATATGCTAATATTAAATGTTATCATTTGAATTTCGTCATTATTAAAACACAAGCTACAGGACACAAGGCCTTTATTTATTTGAACTTCATATACAGATGATATAAATGGATGTTTTGCAAGTTGATGCACAACGGGTCACAACTTTGGACAGGTTCTTCATTCGAATCCAGCTGCGGTGTGGGAAGCAGATCATTAGTGGTTTGAAAAAACATTTGTTGTATTTCTTTAATCTGGTAAAAGCCAGTTTTTCTGGAGACTTGTCTGATCCAACAAGTGAATCAGTGTGCTATCCTTTTTATAGAGGCGTGGGTTTCTCCATGTATTATATAGTGGGGAAAACAAAAAGAAGTTTACAATAGTGAAGTATGTCTTGTACGCATGAAGCTGGGATGGTAAAAACAAAGTCAAACCCCTCACATTTCCCTGAGCAATATGCTCAGTGATAAAAGCATCCAGGAGCCCACGTAGGGGTATGGCAGATGCCACTTTTCCTCCATAGGTCTTCACTTCAGTGCAATATAAAAAAAAAAGAACAAGGGTAAGGGGACCAGGCTTCAGTAGTCAGGTCTCCTCACTGCCTCTAGGGGCAGTCAAGCAACAGATTCAGAGCATCGGAAGTGAATTTTTTTTCACTTCCGAAGCTCTTCCCACAAGAGGGCACAGCCATATTGCAGGAGTATGTTTCACTTGCAATATAGCGCCCACGATCACTCCGTGGGGCGATCGTGGGTGCCCCAGAGCTGGAATTTCAGTGCTGACCATTGCCTCAATGTCGAGGCAATAGAGCAGCACCATCAGAGCGGTTTTTGCGATCGTCGATTGCAAGAAACGCTCGTTTCAACGCAGGATGTGTCAGGCTCGTCCATTGTCGGAAACAGAGCTGCCGGCTGGACGTGCCTGACACGTCCATTGTCGCAAAGGGGTTAAATGTGTCTGTGGTGTGCTTCATATGCAAATAAACTCCTTTCCATTGGGAAATGTGTCATTTGCATATTGGGGCACAGGTGATGTCATAGGTGAAAGAAACCACAGTCACATTTCAAATTGATGTATTAATTCATGCATTCGCCTGCAATTCTGCTAATACTGTAAAATAACTCCCAGCCTTTCAAAATGGACAAAGAGGGACATTTTTATTTTGTGGGAGTGGCTCGAAGTGTGTGGTTGAGGCTGTACCGGAAGATTTTCAGCAACTTCATGACCAGTTGGTAACTATTTAAGTAATCTGATAAGTTATTTAGAATAAAATATTAATATATAAATACATTTACTGTGGTTTACTCCTCTGGAGCTCTGTGATACAGTTATACAAACTAAAAAATTCTGAGCTCCCCCAAAAGAGGGACAGAGGTATTTGTATGCCAAACAGGCTCCCAGATAGGGACACTAGGGTGGTATGCAAAGTATAGATCATTTTGAACATTGGTTCTTTACATTTTACAATAAAAACAAAATGTAGGTTTTATTTTGGGGTGGGTCTTAGACAAAATTGGGTGGAGACGGAATATTTCCTCTATAGTTAAACTAGGTCGTTGGACATTCTGTTAAGTATTGCCCCACTACATCATGGGATGCCCTTGAAAAAGTGTAACTCTCTATAAATGCCTAGACCATCTAAAGGGGAATCCAGTCCTGAAATTAGCATCGTTTTCAGTCTCATCATTTTAAAGTCCACAATTACTATTGCTTTGGTTACATTGTCTTATGTGTAGATTCGGTGCACCCAGTAAGACAATAATATAATACACCGATCAGCCATAACATTATGACCACCTGCCTAATATTGTGCAGCTCCCCTTTTGACACCAAAACAGCCCTGACCCATCGAGGCATGGACTCCACTAGACCTCTGATGGTGTGCTGTGTTATCTGGCACCAAGACGTTAGCTCCTTTAAGTCCTGTAAGTTGTGAGGTGGGGCCTCCATGGATCGGACTTGTTTGTCCAGCACATCCCACAGATGCTCCATTGGAATGAGATCTGGGGAATTTGGAGGGCAAGTTAACACCTTGAACTCGTTGTTGTGTTCCTCAAACCATTCCTGAACCATTATTGCTTTGTGGCAGGGAGCATTATCCTGCTGAAAGAGGCCAATGGCATCAGGGAAAAAATAAAGCTACTTAATTGCAAAGGCAGTTGGATTCACCCTGGATCAACATTACCTGAGATATTTTTTAATTATTATAGTTTCATAGCTAGAAAAGCATCCAGTTGTTTATTGAACATATAGAATTAATCTGTTGAAACATGTATTTCTGCCTAGGTTATGGGTGGCAGAAACAGCGGCTTCCCTCACTGCCTTGTACTGCCTGACCATCTGGGCTGCTCAAACTAGATATGGTACAGTATAAAGGGAAGTGGGTGCAAATAGTGCAGTGAAAAGGGATGTGGGGGCAAATTGAGCAACAGAAAGGGATGTGTGGGCAAATGGTGAAATGGAAAGGGATGTGGGGGGCAAATTGAGCAATAGAAAGGGATGTGTGGACAAATGGTGCAGTGGAAAGATATGTGGGGGCCAACTGTGCAGTGGAAAGTGATGTGGGGGCAACTTAGCTTTTGGACAGGGTAACTGGGGCAATATAGCACAGTTGTAAGGTATGAGGGGGCAATGTGGAGTAGTGGAAAGGTCATGTAAGGGGGTACAATCTATAGAGGAAGGATTGTGACAAGCGAGTGCTGCAGGAGTTTATTCAGGTCTGAGGCAGCACAAAACTGAAATATACCACTGACTTCCCTTGGAAATATTAATTTCCCGACGTAATATATGTTATATGTACATTCTTTGGTTTTTCTTTTTTGGTTGATTTCACTTCTTTTTTTTTTTTTTTATGCAAAGAACAGAAATAAGAGGCATTGAGCAACCCAAGATAATGATAAATGAGGGGATTGTTCTCCGACAAGCTGTGAGATCCGTAACAATCTCTAGACAGGCTTTCCTGGTTACACAAAATACTATCCAAAAAACACTTGTCCGCATAATAATGTTGTTTCAGAAAACAGAATAACCGTACCTCTAAAATACTTGTTTAAGAAAATACCGTACTGCTGTTGTTGGATGGTAATTCATAAGAAGAAAAGGGCCATCAGTGCCTTGTTCCAGTTTCAACCCATTCTAGGTGTGTAAATATTTGTGTTCATTTATGTAATTTTTTATTATGGGATTATTTGTAACTCATATTGGTCACGTGACTTCTATTAGGCTTTTAGAGTTCTGTGTATTGTATTGGTAGGTCTTGCTAATTGTGTGCTGTGCTCTGTGATCTTCAATAAAGACTTCTATTGTTTTTCTACTATATTGCCACACTACACTTCTTTCTTCAATCCTTCACGTTATCAGCACCTTTGAGTATTTACCGATATCAAGCATAGTCAGCAACTGTTATGGTTGCTTTCTCAGCGTATTTCTTGGTTTAAAAGGGTGATTGTTGGCAAACAAATAAAGGAGAACTGTAAAAGCTGGAAGTGACTTAATCTGCAATAATAATATGTAAGCTGTGCCATTTTTATAAAAAATAAAAACTATAAAAAATGTTCAGTTATATTACCGTTTAGCAGCTTTTAGTGCACATGCAATGGCTGCCATCTTGCCTCCTAGCTGGGGTTGGATCTCTGACTCTCCGAACCAAGACCCGTTCAGCTCCAGGCGCCACCTGGGCAGAGGTGGCACTTTGCTTCTCTGTGCAATTTTTTAATTTATTTTCTTTCCAGTGTCTGGGGGTCAGGCTGATAGAAAGAGGTCTCAGCCAATCAGGTGAGACCTCTCAACACTCTTGATTGGCTGAGAGTTCATAAGCTTCCCGTGATTGGCTCAGTCCCTCCTTCACACGAGGAACTCAAAGCAATAGATGCCTACACCAGGTAAGGTAAAAACTGACAGTGTGCGTGTCAGTGAGTGTGTGTATGTCAGTGTGCGTGAGAGTGGCTGTGTGTATGTCAGTGTGAGTGAGAGTGGCTGTGTGTATGTCAGTGTGAGTAAGAGTGTGTGTGTCAGTGGGAGTGAGTGCATGTGTGTGACAGTGTGAGTGAAATAAATTGTGTGTGTCAGTGTGAGTGACAGACTGTCTGTGGATAAAGGGGTTAACTCCTGTTACTGTCTATATCTGTCTAGCCACCCAAGGGGTTAACTCCTCTGATACTGTCTATATCTGTCTAGACACCCAAGGGGTTAACTCCTCAGACACTGTTTATATCTGTCTAGCCACCCAAGGGGTTAACTCCTCTGACACTATACAACCAAGCATTCTGCTAATACCTCTCCCTATACAACCAAGCATTCTGCTAGCATTTGCTGCTGCTCTATTACTACCCATCTTTAAGTCTTCTGAAATTGCAGTTGCAGTTAGGCCTGTATCAAATATTCTGTATTCTGAGTTTGGGTTTTATGCTCAAGGTGCATAATCTTGCACTTGTCCACATTAAATGTCTGTTGCCACAGCTCTGACTATTTTTCTAGTTTAGCTAAATCATTTGCCATTTGGCTTATCCCTCCATGAATATCAACCCTGTTGCAAATCTTTGTATCATCAGCAAAAATACATACTTTGCCAACAAGACCTTCTGCAATATCACTAATAAAAATATTAAAGAGAATGGGTCCAAGTACAGATCCTTAAGGTACCCCACTAGTAACAAGACCTTGCATCAAATATACTCCATTGACTTCAACCAGAGGCGGCTCTCTAATTAGGCGAGGTAGGCAGCCGCCTAAGGCCTCACCCTCACGGGGGCCTCACAGCGGCCTAACTCACCTTATAGCCTTTGATGTAACGGGAGCTTAACTCTGTCGTTAAGCTCCCTGTTACACTAAGCCTGGTCGTCTCCTCCGTGCATCTTCCCTCGACCGGAGTTTCCTTCCTCCATGCAGGAGGGAAGATGCACAGAGGAGATGACCGGAGAGCAAGCAACAAGGAGTTAAGTACTAGGGAAAGGGGGAGGGAGGAGGGGGGCAAAAAACGAGCAATATCCTGGCATATTGAGGGGTTAAATCCTGATATATTGAGGGGCTAAATCCTGGCTTATTGAGTGGCAAAACACTAGCATATTGAGTGGCACAATACTGGCATATTGAGGGGCACAATACTGGCATATTAAAGGGCTAAATCCTGGCATATTAAGTGGCTAAATCCTGGCATATTAAGTGGCTAAATCCTGGAATATTCAACGGCAAAATCCTGGCATATTGAGTGGCTACATCCTGGCATATTGAATGGCTAAATACTGGCATACTGAGTGGAAAAATCCTAGCATACTGAGTGGCTAAATACTGGCATTTTGAGTGGCTAAATCCTGGCATATTGAGGGGCTAAATCCTGGCTTATTGAATGGCTAAATCCTGGCATATTTAATGGTTAAATCCTGGCATATTGAGGGGATAAATCCAGGCATATTGAAGAGCTAAATCCTTGCATACTGAGGGGCTAAATTCTGGCATACTGAGGGGCTAAATTCTGGCATACTGAATGACTAAATTCTGGCATACCGAGTGGCAAATTACTGGCATACTGAGTGGAAAAATACCTGCATATTGAATGGCAAAATACTGGCATATTGAGTGGCTAAATACTGGCATATTGACCAACTGCTCCTTACCACCCACCATAATATACTAGACCTGGATAACATGCTTGTGAGGGTAGGTGGGGCGAGTGGGAGATATTGTGCCAGGCCTCCAGCACAACATGGTCTGTGAGACCACTTTTAACATTGAGCACCTTTGCTTCTGGCTGAGTGTTTCTGTTAGTGTGTGATTGTGTGCTGGCTGAGTGTGTCTGTGAGTCAGTGTGTGCTGGCTGAGTGTATCTGTGAGTGTGTGCTGGCTGAGTGTGATTGTGTGCTGACTGAGTGTGTCTGTGAGTCAGTGTGTGCTGGCTGAGTGTGTCTATGAATGACTGTGTGATATGTATTAGTGTTCACATTTAGGACACAGCAGTAAGAATGTGAGTTAGTCAGCCACACACTTTTTATCTATCCCAAATGTTTATAGATATTTGTAGAATAAATCTGAAACAAATACAATTTTAGGAGCTGTCAATTCCTAGAAGCTGTGATTTAAGTCTGATCTTGAAATATGCTATTTATACAGTTCATTTGATTTTCCCCACTACTGAAGTAAGACTTACTGGTCTATAGTTGCCCGCCTCCTCCCTACTACCTTTCATGTGAATGGGCACAACATTTGCTAATTTCCAATCTCCTGGAACCACTCTTGTTAGCAGTAATTGGTTCCATTAATCCGTTAACGGCTTTGCTAGCACGCCACTACAACTTATTTGTCTTTAGACAGCCGAAGTGTCACTATGTCCTACACACAACATTCCACAGTGTCTCACAGATGACACGTTCTCATACCTCCCAACTTCTGCCCCAGGGGGAATTGGGAAGCTGGGGGGGGCGACCTTGGGAGGTCTAGTGTCAGCGCTACTTCACATGCGCACAATGCTGCAGATGCACAGTATACATTCTCCCAGTTGTCCCAGACACAGGAGAATGAGATTGAGACTGAAGGATTGGGGTCCCGTATCCCACTGTCCTGCTGAGATAAAACGCTGTCCCGAAAAATGGGACAGAGGTCGAGCTTGGCAGGACTGTCCAGCACAAAGTGGGACAGTTGGGACACATGCATTGCCTTTCCCCGTGCCCCTTTTGTCTGTCTCTCACCTCTTCCATCCTTTTTTGTCTGTCTCTCTCAAGCCTTCCTTCCCCTTTGCCTGTCTCTCTCTCCCTCTTCCATTCCCCTTTGTATCTCTGTTCCCCTCCATCCCCTCTTTGTCTGTCTCTGCCCCATTCCATTTTTGTTTGTCTCTCTTCCCAATGCTTACCCCTTGGTTTGTACCCTCAGGTGCTCCCTACTTGATACAGGTCTTTGAACTTGACAGGCAGAGACCTCAGTCAGAGCTAGCATTTAGTGATGACTCAAAGCGTCCTCTTCCAACACTCAGAACCATCGCGAGGAGCACAAGACAAATCTGACTGAGGTCCGAGTTTGTCCTGCATCAGTGAGGGGTCACCCGAAGCTTAAACCCGGGCCTATAATCTGGAGAGTATGGTAATATTAAATCACTTTTTACATTTTGTTTCATTATATAATCTATGGTCCGGTTTTAGTCATAAAAAAGGCAGATTTCCTGCAAAACAAATACAAGACTTTAAGGGTGTAACAATTTAGCCGTGTTTTTCTTGGGCAGCTATGTTTTTGGCGAATCATTTTAATTGTTTTTTTTTTTTGTTTTTTTTTTTTTCATAACATTACACAGTCATTTCAAGGTTCCATATCTATGTTTGTCTCAGTTTTAGGAAACGTCTATTTTACCCACAGAGAGGAAACAAAGCTTTGTTTAATCATTGGGGTTTTATTAAATTGGTACCTTTAATTAAAAGCAGTGTTTATTATTTTATTCACACCGTGTTCCTTGTTATCATTACATTTGATCAGATATTGAGTTACTGCCCATGTGACAATCATCCTTTAATGTTCCACTTAGCTTATTGTTCTATGTTGTTTAATATACATAAAAAAAAAATCACTTATTTTTACCTCAACACAAACTACAGTTTTCCTGTCATTTTATCATGAAAATAATTTCCCCCGGGGCTCCTATAATTGGAGACATCCAATAAGGAGAGCTTCGAGGGATGGGCAGGACTGTTGCTATAGCAACAACCATGCATTTATTACACTTTATTTTTTTTTTTTTAGGATACAGGAAGAGTGGATAAGGAAACAGATTTGTTTCTTTTATTTTACTTTATATGATGTAGTACTTATCAAAAAATATATATTTTTTGTTTGGACATGAAGTACTTTTCAAAATGGGCAGTTACACAAAGCTAGTCACAGACTCAAATAATAAACATTTGTAAAATGAAGCCTTCCAAACAGGCGTGAGCTTGCTGCAAACACAGTCTAAATGGCTATACAGTGTATACAAAAAACTGCACTTCTCACCTTAAAGGGACTGTATCCAGTAGTGCATATTCCACAAGGCAAACAAGGCACTCGCCTTGGGTGGCACTTTGCCAAGGGCGGCGCTTTGCCAGAGGGTGTTAAAGCACACTTCTGGTGCTTCAAACATTTTCATTCCCTCCCCACACCGTTCAGCAAGATTTAGCTCCTTCCAGTTAATAAGGGTGATGGGGGCATGTAAGGGACGTGGTGGGGGTATGTAATGAGGGTGATGGTGGCATGTAATGGGGTGATTGAGCATTTCATGTTTGTGCAATGTGGGTGATGGGGCATGTCGTGGGTGTGCAACGTGGGTGATGGGGCATGTTGTAGCTGTGCAACGTGGGTGATGGGGCATGTTGTAGCTGTGCAATGTGGGTGATGGGGCATGTTGTAGCTGTGCAACGTGGGTGATGGGGCATGTTGTAGCTGTGCAACGTGGGTGATGGGGCATGTTGTAGCTGTGCAATGTGGGTGATGGGGCATGTTGTAGCTGTGCTACGTGGGTGATGGGGCATGTTGTAGCTGTGCAAGTATGTAGGATGGATATACACACAGACACAATCCAATTAATTAATCAGGGTGGAGATCTCATTGGACCTACCATGATTAATTAATTGGATTGTGTCTGTGTGTATATCCATCCCACATGCTGCCGGGCTGCACTTTGCATGCTCTTTCTGCAGCATGTGGAACACATATGTGTCCCTGGAAACATGGCCGATGTTGGCAACTATGAGTGATGGGGCATGTTGTAGCTGTGGAACGTGGGTGATGGGGCGTGTTGTAGCTGTGGAACGTGGGTGATGGGGCATGTTGTAGCTGTGGAACGTGGGTGATGTAGCATGTCGTAGGTGTGCAGCGTGGGTGGGAGGGGTGCCCGAATTTTTGTCTGCCTAGGGAAGCACAAAACCAAGATACACCACTGACTGTATCACTTAAACATTGTTTTTACTGTGAATGTACACATTCCTCCTTTGAAAAGCAGTTTCATCACAGGTGACAGACATATTTAAAACCCATTTTTCTCACAGCACACAGAGCACACAGAGCACACAGAGCACACAGAGCACACAGAGCAGACCCCCTGCATTCCAAGCACTTGAAACAGCTGAGTTCAACAGAGATATCCATTCTACAGCAATAACAATGACATCATTTTCTTGCGGGCCAGCACTGAAACGTCTGCACAGGGAGCTCGGCTGTCTTCTGTCTCCTCCCTCTCACTGGCGTCACTGAAGCCCCGATGAAATTAGATTCAGTGTAAAATGCCAAGAGAAACGCAACACGTGTTATAGTATAAATAATATCCAGAAAATAAGCTGTCTGAACCTACCCATTGAGCAGCCTTAACCGATTTATTCTAATCCGCCCAAAAAAATATTATACGTGTATTTCAGCTGCAATGCCAAGTGGGTAATCTTCTTTGCTATTAATTGAGTTTTAATGGAATTTCTGAAGGCTGAATATATTATCCGCTCGATGTATTAGCCGGATGGCCAAAACGCAAACAGATTAAAATTAATTAAAATGTTATTGAATAGCGAGACAGCACAGATACCCTAAGCTTCTCACAACATGACATTTACACAGCATTATGAAAGGTTTACAAGGGGTGTATCAGAGGGCTTTCGACATGAGGTGTGGGGTCATTTAACAATTGGTTAACATGCAAAACAAAATTATTTTCACAGATATTTCTTTTGAGCACTGGGAACTTTACGGGAAGAAAGATTCAAAGCAGATTCAATATTCAGTATTATTTTACAAAATAACCACATACGTCTGATGTTAAATGTTGCAATTTCTCGATGCTTTCAATGTATTTATCCGTTTTAAGCTAGATCCATAAATCCTGGGTGTGCAATGTGGGTGCTGGGGCATACTCTCAGGTGCTGGGGCATACTCTCGGGTGCTGGGGGGGTAAGTGATGGGTCTAATACATTATTATATACATCTGAAGATGATTGACATTCCCATATGAATAAGGGCAGATTTGTCATTTCCGACATGTATTTATCTCATTTGAACCAGAAAAAGCTCAGACTTAAAATCAATCTCCTGACCCAACCTCAATCCAAAAGGAGGTCTCGGTATCAACTGCCCTCATACATATCACTGGACATGTCACCTACAACTCATATTGGAATGGTCACACCATCTCCCCAAAAACCATGGGTTGACCTTGAGCATGATCTGTTCAACATTCCTATACACATAAAGCCCCTAGCTTCAATCCCATCATGCTAGATCCCTGTAAGCTAGATCCCTAGCGCTCATTCCTGCCCCATTAGAGGTTTTACACTCCACCCACTGAAAACCTCGCCACATATCCCTCACCCCTCACAATGAGAAAAGATCTTTCTCTTGACTCACAAAATGTGACTCACTGGTACTTGACCCCTTCTGTCCTGCATAAAAATCTTCCCGAGCAACCCTGACAGCTGCTGGAGATGTGGCTCAGCCCACGGATCTGTGCTCAATATCTGGTGGGGATGCCCACTGATCGGTCCATTTTGGTCTAAAGATCACACCACTCTACAGAAGTCCATGGATAATCGATACTCCCCATCTGTTACAGCCAGGTCGAACTCTACTACATCACACTACCTTACCGATCTTAACATACAAAAAGTAAAGACGATCAGACAACTTTTAAATGATGCTGAAGCCCTGATCCCATTATACTGGGGTGATCCCTAGTCCCCAACCTTACATAAATGGACACTCAGAGTGGAGAGATTACCAACGGCATGTACTAAAAAAAACGCAAATACATTTTATGTTCAAAACTATTTTAGCGCTTTGCTCCTATTGCAATGTACTAAACATTTAACACTCACATAGTACATATGCGCAAATTGCGAATAAAAACAGGCAATTTTGCGAATATTTTTCCTACCTCTTTTGATAGCGCTCGCTAAAAGCTGGTGTAATTTTCACACGCAAATAAGAATTATTTTTCACAAAATATTCGCAAAGCTCTATAGCGTGCGCAAATCTAATCGTAATTTATTAGCGCAACCGGAAAAATGCGCGCTAAATAAAAATAACCGGAAGAGGCGCAAATCAGGGAAAAAAGCGCAGAATGTTCCAAATAGTCGCAAATTGCTCCTTACTCATGTTTTACCTACTTTGTTCCCCACTGCACTTGTTTAGTACATGACCCCCTACGTATAATGGAACAACTTGCTCTTAAAGCTGAAAACGAGATTGATCTTTTACGACAACCAGGTTATACTGGATGCAGTTTGTGGGTTAATCCCAGGTGCAGACCTTACTAGCCCTTGCTCAAATGCCTGAGACAGATGAGTCCGGACCTCCAGATTTACTCCCCCTGTCCTCCCTACACTGTACCTTCCCCTTCTTCTCCTCTCTGGTTCTTTTCCATTTAATCTAAGTTTCTAGTAACTAAACACCTCCATACATTTTATCAATATTAAACTCCACCACACCAATTAATCCTTATTTATACCACTTTTTAAAATGTCATATCATTATTTGTTTACCTTTTTCCAATTATAAATGGAATAATGGAATAAGCTCTGCAGAGGTGGGTCAATGAGATCGTGTGCAGTGCACCTAGCAGCATTGTACACTGAAAAAATAAAATGATAAATGCAGATTTATATTAGCTGCAATATGTATTTATTCATCTCCTGTTGTTGCTCTGAATTGTCCTTTGAAGCCTTGCACACTGGTGGGATTTTAAATAGTACTTTGACATGTACATACTACTTGTTTAGTATTCCTTATCTGAAAATCTGTTATCCAAAATGATCCATTCTACAAAATGTTTCTGGTTTCAAATTCCATATACACACCTGTCAGAATACAAGCCCACAACAGATAATTCTGTGTCCAGCCCCCTTTAAGCTGTGATATAGCCTTTCCATGCATGCTCGGATTCCCCCACGCCCACAAAGGGTCATACAATGACACGTTTGCAGACCTGACACGCCAACGGCAGGTTCCCAGCGATGCCTCACATCACAGCTACATCACAGTAACAGTGATTGATTTGCTCTACACAGCATTTGCATTAATATTACTGTATTTCATGAGTGCTAAGAAGCTTTAATATATCTTATTGGTGAAAATGATCAGTTATCTGAAATGACCCATTATCCAAAATAATTCTGGTCCCAAACGTTTCGGATAAAGGATACTCAACCTGTAATTTGATTTATGTTTTGAAACTTAAGCAAGTAATAAAACTAAAAAAATGTTTTATTAAGAGTTTAGTCTTTATAAAAACGTTCCCTCCCCTCCCTTTCTCTCTTTTTGAGATAAGGTCCGTCTCGATGACCTCCATCAATAGAATTCCAGGGACAGTTTGAGAATATACTGACTCTAGAAAGAGATATCGATCACAATCTGGGAGATAAGATACAATAAACAATGCCAACTAATAAGAACTTCCGTGAAACAAAGTTAATGAACCAAACGCAACACACTTCTGTTGTTGGGGGAAGTCCCACAGTGCAACATAGTCTTCTTATGAACCAAATTGTAACAGCTGACTCTTCAAAGAAGATATAAACAGCTATAGATTCTATAACACGTTATACGCTTGAGCCTTCATACCAAAGGCTCAACATTATGTGAGTGTACCATCAAGGGGATTATATATTTCACATGCCTCTACTTTATACTACACTAGATGGTCCCCTTTTGTTTTCTATTCCAACACCATCCATAACCTTTGTTCCATTTATTCCTTGAGACATTACCAGAATTTCACCCCCCCAAAAAAATACAAGAAGGTAAGTCTTTCTCATATTTTCTGAGCACCCTCACGATTTTGTCTTTGTCCATCTTAAGCCCACCGTCTGGCTTATCGAGACTCTTAAATTCTGGGTAAGCAATAAAATGGTGTTTTATGTTGTTTCCTATGGGGGTGAGCGTGTTTTTGGCATTCAGGACCGAGATTGGCCGTATAGGACTGTGACAATGGTGTCAAAGATATGACGCTAAGGGCTTAAAGAGGGGCCAAACCTTCAATGTGATCTGTGCCGTCCTTTGCTATGGTAAACCATAATATGGAATCATTTTACAAAATGTTACAGGAATTTTTCGCGGTGATAAAAGGGGCTGAGTCACGTGAGGCTGAGCAACATCACATGATGTTTCGTGACCCCGGGAGATTGAGCTACAGATATCAGGTGTCTTGAGCTCAATTCTCCTAGTTCAGCCTGTGTATGTCTGTGAGACACACACAGTTTAAAACCTACCCTGCCTGTGCACAGTGAAATACACTATGCACAGGTAGTAGTCCTACAAATTTGGGGCTTTTGGCAGCTATGCTTTATATTGTTATGGGTTATCTTACTTCAATGCTTATTTCCAGTACTTTTCTATATGTGCAGTAGATCAGCTCCTATGCAATATTACAATACAGGTTCAGAATCTCGTATTCAAAAATCCGTTATCCTTAATGATCTGTTATCCAAAATGATTTTCGGATTTTGCCACAAGTTGCACATTGCACACACACCTGTCAGAATGCAAAGCGCACAACAGTGTATTCAGTGTCCAGCCTCCTTAAGCTGTGATATAGCCTTTCCATGCATGCTCGGATTCCCCCACGCCCACAAAGGGTCATACAATGACACGTATGCAGACCTGACACGCCAATGGCAGGTTCCCAACCATGCCTCACATCACAGCTACATCACAGTAACAGTGATTTATTTGCTCTATACAGTATTTACATTGATATCACTGCATTTCTTGATTTCATGGTACTTACATTAAAAACACAATGTATACTAAGTCATTGTTAAAAAATGCTCTCTGTGATCGAAATGCGTCTGCATCAATGGATATAGTGTGAAAGAACCTGACGGGTTTCGCCACCCTGACTGCGGCTTCTTCAAAAGTAAAAAGACAAATGAAAAGAGGATTTTTTTTTTTTAATGATGACTTTGTATACATTATGTTTTTAATGTAATGTACTTATAATTCATGCTTGAATGAGTGTGTCTGTGAGTGAATGTGTGCTGGCTGAGCGTGTCTGTGTGTGTGTGCTGGCTGATTGTGTCTGTGAGTCTGTCCTGGTTGATTGTGTCTGTGAGTCTGTGCTAGCTGAGTGCTAGTGTGGTACTCCAATAATCACATCTGTCCAATTTGAGAACTTTCCATTAACCACCACTCTTTGCATTCTATCTTTCAACTAACTGCCAATCCACACACAAACGTTTGGTCCTAAGATTATTTTGTTTAATTGTTCAACAGTGACAACTTAAATGTTTTCCTGTAATCATTAGGACACGCTCACAGTCCAGCCAAGAGTTTGATGTAGAAAATGTGGGAACATGGCAGCATGCGCTATATTGACTTATAAGCAAGCGTTATGTATAATCTGAAGCTTAACACCGAAAGAAAAACATTATTTCAAAAGATTTAACGGTAGTAGTATCAGTTAATTCCTTCTTGTCTGTGATAATGTCCCTTTAATTTTGTTTCTTCTTGTGAAGCTTTTGCTTCTTTGTTGTTGCCATTTGGTCTGTGGAGCTATTGTTTTGGCCATGAAAGATGGCATTTTCCACCCTGTCATGTGAAACCACCACAACAGAAGCTTAAAATGCTGCAGAGTGTTTTATAGGGGAGGTGAAAAGTCACGCGGGACTGTGTACTAATCTAATTGCAGTCACACTAGCATTTTCAAGGGTGTTTGAGAAATTTCCAAATAATAAGCATTGTTTTTGTAGAGCACTGAGCTCCCGCTGGCTAATCATTTATAAGGTTGTTTACTTTATCCAGGCTCATCTAGTATAAGTTTAACTCGTTTTATATGACACAGAGTTATAAAAGCAATGGGCTTTCTTTGCCAAATCCATCCAATGACTAACCCATTGGAATTAATCGACACCTGCATGGAGCAATGCTAAGATAACCTACAATTCTGCACACTTGTAATATATTCAGCTCTTGTTGCTTTTCTTCAGGCACTGTTTGCCGTCCCTTGTGGTGGTGAACTGTAATATGCAATTATTTTAAAAACCTGACAGGAATTGTAGTTTGGAGGTCCAGTCCAACACAGGGATAGGCAGGACCAGCCTTAGGTGTTCAGGCGCCCTTTGCAGGCCACAGGTGTGGAGCGCCTAACTCACCTGCCAGTCACAGGCGGTGGTAAATTATAGTTTTAAAATATATCAAATGATAAAAATGCTAGTTTTTATTTCCTTCCTCTGCTATCATTTGTTCCATATCTCCTGCCCTCCTTTCATTACTGTACTCATGTACCTTAGCATTGCACTGACGGTACCTGAGTGCACCCATGTAACTTTCCACATTGTACTCACAGGACTTACCCCAGCACCCAAATTTCACCCATGACTTGACCCCAGCACCCAGATTTGCACTCCACGACCTGCCCCAGCACCCAAATTGCACTCACAGGACCTGCCATACAATACAGATTTGCAAACACAGGACCTGCCTGTGCAACCAAGAATTGCACTCACAGGGCCTGCTCCAGCATCTAAATTTGCACTCAGGACCTGACCCAGCACCCAGATATGCATTCAGGACCTGCCCCACCATGAAGATTTGCACTTTTGCCAATTCGACCAGCACTAAAAGTATACGAATTGGCAACAGACTAAGTGCAAAATTCCCAGCTGCCGACTGTCTCCCGGATGTATTTCCGGGGATTGTACGCTTTCTGTTCGGAGCACACACAATTCCAGAAATTGACAGCGTGGCCCCATGCTATGGAGAATACGCGCCTAGTGAGGGGGTGGCAGGCAGTTCGAGAGGATGCCTGTGCAACTGGGAAGCACACAGACATCGGCTGCCTCCACTCTCCCCCACACACAAAGAGGGCTGCTGAGGGAAGATCTTTAGATCCCCCCAGCCACAGGTGGCACAACCCAAAGTCCAGCACTGGAGATAGGCAAAGGATGGGCAAGGACTCCAGTGTCCATGGCAAGCACTATGGAGGTCCATAGAACATCATTAAATTATCCTTCACAAGCAACAGTAAATGTCCATTATGCACAATGTTGTTGTCTCCAACCCCGGACGCCCCGGACACCAGCGTAAGGAGATTAGGAGGTCAGAGTATCAACGCTGCCACACATACACGATAGCACTATCACTGATACTGGCAGCTCTACTGCGCATGCATGCAATGCCCTACTGAATTCCAATGTCCCACCGAGCACTACCTCTGTCCCTAAAAGTGGCACAAAGGTATAGCTTTGCAGTACACAGCATCCAAATCGGGACTGTCCCACGCAAAGCACGACAGTTGGGACTCATGTATCTCTGCTCCAATTTTATAGGTAGCAGTGGCATTATCAAGGACAAATCTACACAAACCAAACAAGCCAGAAGGCTGCATTCCCACAGAATCACACATCCACAGTGCTACCACCACTGCAAGGGATTCTGGGTCGGCATAGGAAAATCCGGTCAACAATCCCTTTTAAACATGGACCCCTTGGAGCATATGTACGCTCTACTAGTCAGCCAGTATTATGTACAGTGTGCTCACTGCACAGGAAGAGAGCATCCATTAGGGCTGCCATCTTTTCTTCATGCTATGGCCTCCATAGCCTTCAAGGGAATCTATCAACCTAAACATTGCTTATTCTGTGACTGCAAGAAATAAGGAATTGATGTGTCTTAAAAGTGCCTGTGGTTTCTCCTGCTTATGACTTGATGTGCAAAACTTAGTTCATTTGCATACCAAGTCACATGTGATGTCATAAACCTGACACACCACAGTCACATTGTGTGTCTTAATCTACGCATTTTTGCTTGCAATTCCACTAACACAATGTACAGATCATGTTTCATTGTTTTTTTATTTTCTACAATCACAATATAAACAAAGTCCGACAATGGTATTACAGGCATCAATATTACCTAGCAGTATAATGGGGAAATTAATAGAAGTATGGTATCAGTATACAATCCAAGCCATTGTGGGGTCTGTTAACTAAATAGTGAACTGTGTTGGATTGGAAGAATCAGGAATCACAGGTAAGGAACACCAAACATTATTTTATACGTGTGCTTCTAATATAGAAGATCAAGTGAAATGTCCGTTGTCCCTAGTATGAGGATAACCTGGTGGGTACTTTTGATAGTACTTTTGACAGTACACGCCAGTTTATCCTCTGACCGACAGCTGCCATGTTTCCATAGGAAGTAGGCAGCCGTCTGGTCGGCGACCGGCTCTCTCAGCTAATGCAGAAAGACCTTAGTTTTTGCATGGGATCAGCAGGGGGGACCATATCTGTGTCCCCCCTGCTAGTCCCATGCAAAAACTAGGGTCATTCTCTGTGCTAGCAGCGAGAGACCCTCGCATTCGGCAGTCAGAGTGGGATGAGCCAGTAACTGCTGTGTCTCGCACGTGAGACACAGCAGATAGTAAACCCGCGTGTATCTATTAAGCTACACGTCGGGTTTACTTAAAAGTCCCGGGACATGTATTGTTTAACCCTTCAAGGGAGCAAGGGTTAAACAAGGTTCAATGTTGTCTGAGTCGAGGTAAGTGAGTAATCCGTTATAGGGTGAGACATTGGATCATAGAAGGCTTTCCGGTCACCCCAAATGGCTTTTTATCCTAAATTATTGGCACATAGACTGTTGTGATGCAACATCCTGGCACTCAACGGTTAAGAATAAAAGGGGAAGTTGTTTTAATAATTTTGGAGCTTGGAGAGAAACTCTTCGGAAAGCAAGTGTTTGTATAAATCTGTGTAAATCATTGCTGCTATGCAGAAAACCAGATAAACATTAATCCTCCTTGTTCCAAGGCCTTTAGCAGAATTGCTGTATATAATCCCTTCCTCTGCTCCAGCATAAGATTACAGCAAAGTTTGACCTTAAAATTGCAAATAGACAGTGGACTAGAAGAGACAGTTCCTATATCTTGCATCATGAGGGGCTTTGGACTTTGTAGCCTTCCAGTATTATAAGTGAATAAAAAGATGACTTGTATGAATGAGTCCATGTTGCAGTCTAGGGCTCTATGTAGCTATGTGTCGGTGAGAGAGAAGATCACATGGGAGCACTGTTAGAGATCTGTCCAGGACTGGATCCTTAGACCAATAATGAGGACTCACATCGGCAGCAGTCCTATACAAGCAAATGACTCAGTGTGCATGAATTCCCAATAAATAGTTCTGAGTCATACTGAGGTAGAGAATAAAGAGAGCAGTAACAGAGATATGTGATGACAGAAGCCCAGACCTCTTGATCACTGTATTCCACAAATACTATGTTAAACAAGTTAGAAGAGATCCTATAATCTCCGCACTGGTCCAGAGATGAACCATTGACCACAAACCAGTGACAAGAAATCTAATAGCTCACTGTTCAGTGCTGCTGAAATATTTTGTGTATTCTCAAACATCACACTATATGGGTAAGGACATCACACTATACGGGTAAGGACATCACACTATATGGGTAAGAACATCACACTATAAGGGTAAGAACATCACACTATATGGGAAAGAACATCACACTATATGGGTAAGAACATCACACTATATGGGTAAGAACATCACACTATATGGGTAAGAACATCACACTATACAGGTAAGAACATCACACTATATGGGTAAGAACATCACACTATACGGGTAAGAACATCACACTATACAGGTAAGAACATCACACTATATGGGTAAGAACATCACACTATACAGGTAAGAACATCACACTATACGGGTAAGAACATCACACTATATGGGTAAGAACATCACACTATATGGGTAAGAACATCACACTATACGGGTAAGAACATCACACTATACAGGTAAGAACATCACACTATACGGGTAAGAACATCACACTATACGGGTAAGAACATCACACAATATGGGTAAGAACATCACACTATACGGGTAAGAACATCACACTATACGGGTAAGAACATCACACTATACGGGTAAGAACATCAGACTATACGGGTAAGAACATCAGACTATACGGGTAAGAACATCACACTATACGAGTAAGAACATCACACTATACGGGTAAGAACATCACACTATATGGGTAAGAATATCACACTATACGGGTAAGAACATCACACTATACGGGTAAGAACATCACACTATACGGGTAAGAACATCACACTATATGGGTAAGAATATCACACTATACGGGTAAGAATATCACACTATATGGGTAAGAACATCACACTATACGGGTAAGAACATCACACTATACAGGTAAGAACATCACACTATATGGGTAAGAACATCACACTATACAGGTAAGAACATCACACTATACGGGTAAGAACATCACACTATATGGGTAAGAACATCACACTATATGGGTAAGAACATCACACTATACGGGTAAGAACATCACACTATACGGGTAAGAACATCACACTATATGGGTAAGAACATCACACTATACGGGTAAGAACATCACACTATACGGGTAAGAACATCAGACTATACGGGTTAAGAATATCACACTATACGAGTAAGAACATCACACTATACGTGTAAGGACATCACACTATAAGGGTAAGAAAATCACACTATACGGGTAAGAACATCACACTATATGGGTAAGGACATCACACTATACGGGTAAGAATATCACACTATATGGGTAAGAACATCACACTATACGGGTAAGAACATCACACTATACGGGTAAGAATATCACACTATATGGGTAAGAACATCACACTATACGGGTAAGAACATCACACTATACGGGTAAGAACATCACACTGTACGGGTAAGAACATCACACTATATGGGTAAGAATATCACACTATACGGGTAAGAATATCACACTATATGGGTAAGAACATCACACTATACGGGTAAGAACATCACACTATACGGGTAAGAACATCACACTATATGGGTAAGAATATCACACTATACGGGTAAGAATATCACACTATATGGGTAAGAACATCACACTATACGGGTAAGAACATCACACTATACGGGTAAGAACATCACACTATACGGGTAAGAACATCACACTATATGGGTAAGAACATCACACTATATGGGTAAGAAAATCACACTATACAGGTAAGAACATCACACTATATGGGTAAGGACATCACACTATACGGGTAAGAACATCACACTATACGGGTAAGAACATCACACTATATGGGTAAGAACATCACACTATATGGGTAAGAACATCACACTATACAGGTAAGAACATCACACTATATGGGTAAGAACATCACACTATACGGGTAAGAACATCACACTATACAGGTAAGAACATCACACTATATGGGTAAGAACATCACACTATACAGGTAAGAACATCACACTATACGGGTAAGAACATCACACTATATGGGTAAGAACATCACACTATATGGGTAAGAACATCACACTATACGGGTAAGAACATCACACTATACGGGTAAGAACATCACACTATACGGGTAAGAACATCACACTATACGGGTAAGAACATCACACAATATGGGTAAGAACATCACACTATACGGGTAAGAACATCACACTATACGGGTAAGAACATCACACTATACGAGTAAGAGCATCACACTATACGGGTAAGAACATCAGACTATACGGGTAAGAACATCACACTATACGAGTAAGAACATCACACTATACGGGTAAGAACATCACACTATATGGGTAAGAATATCACACTATACGGGTAAGAACATCACATTATATGGGTAAGAACATCACACTATACGGGTAAGAACATCACACTATATGGGTAAGAATATCACACTATACGGGTAAGAATATCACACTATATGGGTAAGAACATCACACTATACGGGTAAGAACATCACACTATACAGGTAAGAACATCACACTATATGGGTAAGAACATCACACTATACAGGTAAGAACATCACACTATACGAGTAAGAACATCACACTATATGGGTAAGAACATCACACTATATGGGTAAGAACATCACACTATATGGGTAAGAACATCACACTATACGGGTAAGAACATCACACTATATGGGTAAGAACATCACACTATACGGGTAAGAACATCAGACTATACGGGTTAAGAATATCACACTATACGAGTAAGAACATCACACTATACGTGTAAGGACATCACACTATAAGGGTAAGAAAATCACACTATACGGGTAAGAACATCACACTATATGGGTAAGGACATCACACTATACGGGTAAGAACATCACACTATACGGGTAAGAATATCACACTATATGGGTAAGAACATCACACTATACGGGTAAGAACATCACACTATACGGGTAAGAACATCACACTATATGGGTAAGAACATCACACTATATGGGTAAGAATATCACACTATACGGGTAAGAATATCACACTATATGGGTAAGAACATCACACTATACGGGTAAGAACATCACACTATACGGGTAAGAACATCACACTATACGGGTAAGAACATCACACTATATGGGTAAGAATATCACACTATACGGGTAAGAATATCACACTATATGGGTAAGAACATCACACTATACGGGTAAGAACATCACACTATACGGGTAAGAACATCAAACTATATGGGTAAGAACATCACACTATATGGGTAAGAACATCACACTATACGAGTAAGAACATCACACTATACGGGTAAGAACATTACACTATATGGGTAAGAACATCACACTATACGGGTAAGAACATCACACTATACGGGTAAGAACATCACACTATACGGGTAAGAACATCACACTATATGGGTAAGAACATCACACTATACGGGTAAGAACATCACACTATACGGGTAAGAACATTACACTATATGGGTAAGAACATCACACTATACGGGTAAGAACATCACACTATACGGGTAAGAACATCACACTATATGGGTAAGAACATCACACTATACGGGTAAGAACATCACACTATACGGGTAAGGACATCACACCATATGGGTAAGAACATCACACTATATGGGTAAGAACATCACACTATACGAGTAAGAACATCACACTATACGAGTAAGAACATCACACTATACGGGTAAGAACATCACACTATACGAGTAAGAACATCACACTATACGAGTAAGAACATCACACTATACGGGTAAGAACATCACACTATACGGGTAAGAACATCACACTATACGGGTAAGAACATCACACTATACGGGTAAGAACATCACACTATATGGGTAAGAACATCACACTATATGGGTAAGAACATCACACTATACGAGTAAGAACATCACACTATACGGGTAAGAACATTACACTATATGGGTAAGAACATCACACTATACGGGTAAGAACATCACACTATACGGGTAAGAACATCACACTATATGGGTAAGAACATCACACTATACGGGTAAGAACATCACACTATACGGGTAAGAACATCACACTATACGGGTAAGAACATCACACTATACGAGTAAGAACATCACACTATACGGGTAAGAACATCACACTATACGGGTAAGAACATCACACTATACGAGTAAGAACATCACACTATACGGGTAAGAACATCACACTATACAAGTAAGAACATCACACTATACAGGTAAGAACATCACACTATACGGGTAAGAACATCACACTATATGGGTAAGAACATCACACTATACAAGTAAGGACATCACACTATACGGGTAAGAACATCACACTATACGAGTAAGAACATCACACTATACAGGTAAGAACATCACACTATACGGGTAAGAACATCAAACTATATGGGTAAGAACATCACACTATACAAGTAAGGACATCACACTATACGGGTAAGAACATCACACTATACGAGTAAGAACATCACACTATATGGGTAAGAACATCACACTATACAAGTAAGGACATCACACTATACGGGTAAGAACATCACACTATACGAGTAAGAACATCACACTATACAGGTAAGAACATCACACTATACGGGTAAGAACATCACACTATACGGGTAAGAACATCACACTATACGGGTAAGGACATCACACTATACGGGTAAGAACATCACACTATACGGGTAAGAACATCACACTATACGGGTAAGAACATCACACTATATGGGTAAGAACATCACACTATATGGGTAAGGACATCACACTATATGGGTAAGAAAATCACACTATACGGGTAAGAACATCACACTATACGGGTAAGAACATCACACTATATGGGTAAGAACATCACACTATACGGGTAAGAACATCACACTATACGGGTAAGAACATCACACCATACGGGTAAGAACATCACACTATACAGGTAAGAACATCACACTATACGGGTAAGAACATCACACCATACGGGTAAGAACATCACACTATACGGGTAAGGACATCACACCATATGGGTAAGAACATCACACTATACGGGTAAGAACATCACACTATACGGGTAAGGACATCACACCATATGGGTAAGAACATCACACCATATGGGTAAGAACATCACACTATACGGGTAAGAACATCACACTATACGGGTAAGAACATCACACTATACGGGTAAGAACATCACACTATACGGGTAAGAACATCACACTATACGGGTAAGAACATCACACTATAAGGGTAAGAACATCACACTATACGGGTAAGAACATCACACTATACGGGTAAGAACATCACACTATACGGGTAAGAACATCACACTATACGGGTAAGGACATCACACCATATGGGTAAGAACATCACACTATACGGGTAAGAACATCACACTATACGGGTAAGAACATCACACTATACGGATAAGGACATCACACTATACGGGTAAGAACATCACACTATACGGGTAAGAACATCACACTATATGGGTAAGAACATCACACTATACGGGTAAGAACATCACACCATATGGGTAAGAACATCACACTATACGGGTAAGAACATCACACTATACGGGTAAGAACATCACACTATACGGGTAAGAACATCACACTATACGGGTAAGAACATCACACCATACAGGTAGGGACATCACACTATATGGGTAGGGACATCACACAATACGGGTAAGAACATCACACTATACGGGTAAGAACATCACACTATACGGGTAAGAACATCACACTATACGAGTAAGAACATCACACTATACGAGTAAGAACATCACACTATACGGGTAAGAACATCACACTATACGGGTAAGAACATCACACTATATGGGTAAGAACATCACACTATACGGGTAAGAACATCACACTATACGGGTAAGGACATCACACCATATGGGTAAGAACATCACACTATATGGGTAAGAACATCACACTATACGAGTAAGAACATCACACTATACGAGTAAGAACATCACACTATACGGGTAAGAACATCACACTATACGAGTAAGAACATCACACTATACGAGTAAGAACATCACACTATACGGGTAAGAACATCACACTATACGGGTAAGAACATCACACTATACGGGTAAGAACATCACACTATACGGGTAAGAACATCACACTATATGGGTAAGAACATCACACTATATGGGTAAGAACATCACACTATACGAGTAAGAACATCACACTATACGGGTAAGAACATTACACTATATGGGTAAGAACATCACACTATACGGGTAAGAACATCACACTATACGAGTAAGAACATCACACTATACAGGTAAGAACATCACACTATACGGGTAAGAACATCACACTATACGGGTAAGAACATCACACTATACGGGTAAGGACATCACACTATACGGGTAAGAACATCACACTATACGGGTAAGAACATCACACTATACGGGTAAGAACATCACACTATATGGGTAAGAACATCACACTATATGGGTAAGGACATCACACTATATGGGTAAGAAAATCACACTATACGGGTAAGAACATCACACTATACGGGTAAGAACATCACACTATATGGGTAAGAACATCACACTATACGGGTAAGAACATCACACTATACGGGTAAGAACATCACACCATACGGGTAAGAACATCACACTATACAGGTAAGAACATCACACTATACGGGTAAGAACATCACACCATACGGGTAAGAACATCACACTATACGGGTAAGGACATCACACCATATGGGTAAGAACATCACACTATACGGGTAAGAACATCACACTATACGGGTAAGGACATCACACCATATGGGTAAGAACATCACACCATATGGGTAAGAACATCACACTATACGGGTAAGAACATCACACTATACGGGTAAGAACATCACACTATACGGGTAAGAACATCACACTATACGGGTAAGAACATCACACTATACGGGTAAGAACATCACACTATAAGGGTAAGAACATCACACTATACGGGTAAGAACATCACACTATACGGGTAAGAACATCACACTATACGGGTAAGAACATCACACTATACGGGTAAGGACATCACACCATATGGGTAAGAACATCACACTATACGGGTAAGAACATCACACTATACGGGTAAGAACATCACACTATACGGATAAGGACATCACACTATACGGGTAAGAACATCACACTATACGGGTAAGAACATCACACTATATGGGTAAGAACATCACACTATACGGGTAAGAACATCACACCATATGGGTAAGAACATCACACTATACGGGTAAGAACATCACACTATACGGGTAAGAACATCACACTATACGGGTAAGAACATCACACTATACGGGTAAGAACATCACACCATACAGGTAGGGACATCACACTATATGGGTAGGGACATCACACAATACGGGTAAGAACATCACACTATACGGGTAAGAACATCACACTATACGGGTAAGAACATCACACTATACGAGTAAGAACATCACACTATACGAGTAAGAACATCACACTATACGGGTAAGAACATCACACTATACGGGTAAGAACATCACACTATATGGGTAAGAACATCACACTATACGGGTAAGAACATCACACTATACGGGTAAGGACATCACACCATATGGGTAAGAACATCACACTATATGGGTAAGAACATCACACTATACGAGTAAGAACATCACACTATACGAGTAAGAACATCACACTATACGGGTAAGAACATCACACTATACGAGTAAGAACATCACACTATACGAGTAAGAACATCACACTATACGGGTAAGAACATCACACTATACGGGTAAGAACATCACACTATACGGGTAAGAACATCACACTATACGGGTAAGAACATCACACTATATGGGTAAGAACATCACACTATATGGGTAAGAACATCACACTATACGAGTAAGAACATCACACTATACGGGTAAGAACATTACACTATATGGGTAAGAACATCACACTATACGGGTAAGAACATCACACTATACGGGTAAGAACATCACACTATATGGGTAAGAACATCACACTATACGGGTAAGAACATCACACTATACGGGTAAGAACATCACACTATACGGGTAAGAACATCACACTATACGAGTAAGAACATCACACTATACGGGTAAGAACATCACACTATACGGGTAAGAACATCACACTATACGAGTAAGAACATCACACTATACGGGTAAGAACATCACACTATACAAGTAAGAACATCACACTATACAGGTAAGAACATCACACTATACGGGTAAGAACATCACACTATATGGGTAAGAACATCACACTATACAAGTAAGGACATCACACTATACGGGTAAGAACATCACACTATACGAGTAAGAACATCACACTATACAGGTAAGAACATCACACTATATGGGTAAGAACATCACACTATACAAGTAAGGACATCACACTATACGGGTAAGAACATCACACTATACGAGTAAGAACATCACACTATATGGGTAAGAACATCACACTATACAAGTAAGGACATCACACTATACGGGTAAGAACATCACACTATACGAGTAAGAACATCACACTATACAGGTAAGAACATCACACTATACGGGTAAGAACATCACACTATACGGGTAAGAACATCACACTATACGGGTAAGGACATCACACTATACGGGTAAGAACATCACACTATACGGGTAAGAACATCACACTATACGGGTAAGAACATCACACTATATGGGTAAGAACATCACACTATATGGGTAAGGACATCACACTATATGGGTAAGAAAATCACACTATACGGGTAAGAACATCACACTATACGGGTAAGAACATCACACTATATGGGTAAGAACATCACACTATACGGGTAAGAACATCACACTATACGGGTAAGAACATCACACCATACGGGTAAGAACATCACACTATACAGGTAAGAACATCACACTATACGGGTAAGAACATCACACCATACGGGTAAGAACATCACACTATACGGGTAAGGACATCACACCATATGGGTAAGAACATCACACTATACGGGTAAGAACATCACACTATACGGGTAAGGACATCACACCATATGGGTAAGAACATCACACCATATGGGTAAGAACATCACACTATACGGGTAAGAACATCACACTATACGGGTAAGAACATCACACTATACGGGTAAGAACATCACACTATACGGGTAAGAACATCACACTATAAGGGTAAGAACATCACACTATAAGGGTAAGAACATCACACTATACGGGTAAGAACATCACACTATACGGGTAAGAACATCACACTATACGGGTAAGAACATCACACTATACGGGTAAGGACATCACACCATATGGGTAAGAACATCACACTATACGGGTAAGAACATCACACTATACGGGTAAGAACATCACACTATACGGATAAGGACATCACACTATACGGGTAAGAACATCACACTATACGGGTAAGAACATCACACTATATGGGTAAGAACATCACACTATACGGGTAAGAACATCACACCATATGGGTAAGAACATCACACTATACGGGTAAGAACATCACACTATACGGGTAAGAACATCACACTATACGGGTAAGAACATCACACTATACGGGTAAGAACATCACACCATACAGGTAGGGACATCACACTATATGGGTAGGGACATCACACAATACGGGTAAGAACATCACACTATACGGGTAAGAACATCACACTATACGGGTAAGAACATCACACTATACGAGTAAGAACATCACACTATACGAGTAAGAACATCACACTATACGGGTAAGAACATCACACTATACGGGTAAGAACATCACACTATATGGGTAGGGACATCACACAATACGGGTAAGAACATCACACTATACGGGTAAGAACATCACACTATACGGGTAAGAACATCACACTATACGAGTAAGAACATCACACTATACGAGTAAGAACATCACACTATACGGGTAAGAACATCACACCATACAGGTAGGGACATCACACTATATGGGTAGGGACATCACACAATACGGGTAAGAACATCACACTATACGGGTAAGAACATCACACTATACGGGTAAGAACATCACACTATACGAGTAAGAACATCACACTATACGAGTAAGAACATCACACTATACGGGTAAGAACATCACACTATACGGGTAAGAACATCACACTATATGGGTAGGGACATCACACAATACGGGTAAGAACATCACACTATACGGGTAAGAACATCACACTATACGGGTAAGAACATCACACTATACGAGTAAGAACATCACACTATACGAGTAAGAACATCACACTATACGGGTAAGGACATCACACTATACAGGTAAGAACATCACACTATACGGGTAAGAACATCACACTATACGAGTAAGAACATCACACTATACGGGTAAGAACATCACACTATACGGCTAAGGACATCACACTATACGGGTAAGGACATCACACCATATGGGTAAGGACATCACACTATACGGGTAAGGACATCACACCATATGGGTAAGGACATCACACTATATGGGTAAGGACATCACACCATACGGGTAAGGACATCCCACCAAATGGGTAAGGACATCACACCATATGGGTAAGGACATCACACTATATGGGTAAGGACATCACACCATATGGGTAAGGGCATCACACCATATGGGTAAGGACATCACACTATATGGGTAAGGACATCACACCATACGGGTAAGGACATCCCACCAAATGGGTAAGGACATCACACTATATGGGTAAGGACATCACACCATATGGGTAAGGGCATCACACCATATGGGTAAGGACATCACACTATATGGGTAAGGACATCACACCATATGGGTAAGAACATCACACTATATGGGTAAGGACATCACACCATATGGGTAAGGACATCACACCATATGGGTAAGGACATCACACTATACGGATAAGGACATCACACTATACGGATAAGGGCATCACACTATATGGGTAAGGACATCACACTATACGGGTAAGGACATCACACCATATGGGTAAGGACATCACACTATATGGGTAAGGACATCACACCATACGGGTAAGGACATCCCACCAAATGGGTAAGGACATCACACCATATGGGTAAGGACATCACACTATATGGGTAAGGACATCACACCATATGGGTAAGGGCATCACACCATATGGGTAAGGACATCAAACTATATGGGTAAGGACATCACACCATATGGGTAAGGACATCAAACTATATGGGTAAGGACATCACACCATATGGGTAAGAACATCACACTATATGGGTAAGGACATCACACCATATGGGTAAGGACATCACACCATATGGGTAAGGACATCACACTATACGGATAAGGACATCACACTATACGGATAAGGGCATCACACTATATGGGTAAGGACATCACACTAAACGGGTAGGGACATCACACTATACGGGTAAGAACATCACACCAAATGGGTAAGGACATCACACCATATGGGTAAGGACATCACACTATATGGGTAAGGACATCACACCATATGGGTAAGGACATCACACTATATGGGTAAGGACATCACACCATATGGGTAAGGGCATCACACCATATGGGTAAGGAACTCACACTATATGGGTAAGGACATCACACCATACGGGTAAGGACATCCCACCAAATGGGTAAGGACATCACACCATATGGGTAAGGACATCACACTATATGGGTAAGGACATCACACCATATGGGTAAGGGCATCACACCATATGGGTAAGGACATCACACTATATGGGTAAGGACATCACACCATATGGGTAAGAACATCACACTATATGGGTAAGGACATCACACCATATGGGTAAGGACATCACACCATATGGGTAAGGACATCACACTATACGGATAAGGACATCACACTATACGGATAAGGGCATCACACTATATGGGTAAGGACATCACACTATACGGGTAAGGACATCACACCATATGGGTAAGGACATCACACTATATGGGTAAGGACATCACACCATACGGGTAAGGACATCCCACCAAATGGGTAAGGACATCACACCATATGGGTAAGGACATCACACTATATGGGTAAGGACATCACACCATATGGGTAAGGGCATCACACCATATGGGTAAGAACATCACACTATATGTGTAAGGACATCACACCATATGGGTAAGAACATCACACTATATGGGTAAGGACATCACACCATATGGGTAAGGACATCACACTATACGGATAAGGGCATCACACTATATGGGTAAGGACATCACACTAAACGGGTAGGGACATCACACTATACGGGTAAGAACATCACACCAAATGGGTAAGGACATCACACCATATGGGTAAGGACATCACACCATATGGGTAAGAACATCACCCCATATGGGTAAGGACATCACACCATATGGGTAAGGACATCACACCATATGGGTAAGGACATCACACTATACGGGTAAGGGATCACACTATTTGGGTAAGGACATCAAACTATAAGGGTATGAACATCACACTATATGGGTAAGGACATCAAACTATATAGGTAAGAACATCACACTATACGGGTAAGAACATCACACTATACGGGTAAGAACATTACACTATATGGGTAAGAACATCACACTATATGGGTAAGAACATCACACTATAGAGGTAAGGACATCACACTATATGGGTAAGGACATCACACCATACAGGTAGGAACATCACACTATAAGGGTAAGAACATCAACTATAGGAGTAAGGACATCACACTATACAGGTAAGGACATCACACTATACAGGTAAGAACATCACACTATATGAGTAAGGACATCACACTATACGGGTAAGGACATCACACTATATGGGTAAGAACATCACACTATATGGGTAAGGACATCACACCATACGGGTAAGGACATCCCACCAAATGGGTAAGGACATCACACCATATGGGTAAGGACATCACACTATATGGGTAAGGACATCACACCATATGGGTAAGGGCATCACACCATATGGGTAAGGACATCACACTATATGGGTAAGGACATCACACCATATGGGTAAGAACATCACACTATATGGGTAAGGACATCACACCATATGGGTAAGGACATCACACCATATGGGTAAGGACATCACACTATACGGATAAGGACATCACACTATACGGATAAGGACATCACACCATATGGGTAAGGACATCACACCATATGGGTAAGGACATCACACCATATGGGTAAGAACATCACACCATATGGGTAAGGACATCACACCATATGGGTAAGGACATCACACCATATGGGTAAGGACATCACACCATATGGGTAAGGACATCACACTATACGGATAAGGACATCACACTATACGGATAAGGGCATCACACTATATGGGTAAGGACATCACACTAAACGGGTAGGGACATCACACTATACGGGTAAGAACATCACACCAAATGGGTAAGGACATCACACCATATGGGTAAGGACATCACACCATATGGGTAAGAACATCACACCATATGGGTAAGGACATCACACCATATGGGTAAGGACATCACACCATATGGGTAAGGACATCACACCATATGGGTAAGGACATCACACTATACGGGTAAGGGATCACACTATTTGGGTAAGGACATCAAACTATAAGGGTATGAACATCACACCATATGGGTAAGGACATCAAACTATATAGGTAAGAACATCACACTATACGGGTAAGAACATCACACTATACGGGTAAGAACATTACACTATATGGGTAAGAACATCACACTATATGGGTAAGAACATCACACTATAGAGGTAAGGACATCACACTATATGGGTAAGGACATCACACCATACAGGTAGGAACATCACACTATAAGGGTAAGAACATCACACTATACGGGTAAGAACATCAACTATAGGAGTAAGGACATCACACTATACAGGTAAGGACATCACACTATACAGGTAAGAACATCACACTATATGAGTAAGGACATCACACTATACGGGTAAGAACATCACACCATACGGGTAAGAACATCACACTATATGAGTAAGGACATCACACTATACAGGTAGGGACATCACACTATATGGGTAGGGACATCACACAATACGGGTAAGGACATCACACTATGGGTAGGGACATCACACTATACGGGTAAGAACATCACACAATATGGGTAAGGACATCACACTATGGGTACCTACAGAATTATACTGTTATGGAATTCTACTACAGTATAGCGAAGTGTAATTACACAATCGCCTGGACTGGCAGCATTTCCAAGGCCAAGGACCAGAACGTTTTTCAATTTTTAATATGCTTTTTTTGAAACATAAATTTCCTCTCTGTCATTGAACGCACCCATACAAGTTATATGTTGTTTTTTAAAGGACAGTTAGAGCTTTCTTTTGATACCCTATACATAAAAATGATTTACATTTTAGTATTAAGAAATACATATAAAAGAGGGAATTTTTGGGGAAAAAAAGTTTTTCCCCATTATTTTCCCAATAATAAGCTACATAACTAGTGCAACACTAACCCACTTATCCCCCCTAATTAACTAACTAATAAAAAAAGAAAAATATTGTTTCCCAAACCCCCCTAAACAAAAAAGACAGCAAAAAAAACTCTGAAGAGTGCGATGTCAGATCCATAAAAATCACGCAACAGGCATGCAGGGGTTAAATTTTACACTATAAGAATGTGAAGCACAGAGAGTGAATTAGAGGCAGTGTGTGAACACATTGACTTTGCCATCTAATTTGCATGTTATCGCGGTGATCACTCAATCACCGCGATCACATGCCCGGAAATCCACCGATCGGGTCCAGGAGCTTTGCCTCGGGTGCGAGGCTTAGTCCTGGACCCGTTACAGACTGGCTGGCGGTGCCCACGGAGCGCACCGCCGGCTAGACTGGATGACGAGTTAACTCGTCATAAGGGCGCGAAGGGGTTAATGACACAACTTAATGGCACAAAGAAAAAAGTTAAAATGCATTTGTTGTTTTTTTTTTTTTATAGAAGATTTTGCAATATTTACCTTAAAAGCTACCCCCTGTGCACTGTCTGCAGCAATGACATCCAATATGAAGCACATGCACCCATGCTGATGAGAAGGATTCCTCGTACCTTTCTGTAAAATGCAGGAAGTGCTGAGTGTACAGCTGTACAGAAGCTGCAGAAAAAGCCCAGTGTTTTGGACTTTTCTTTCTCATTGCATGCTCATTAATGCAAAAACTATAGGGTCTATTCAATAAAGAGAGAATTGCAGGGAATTGAGATTTGGATTTAAAACTTTCCAATTAAAAATGTCTCCAATTTATTTATTTAGAAACTGTTTTCCCAGGAAGAATACATTGAGATTTCTCTAGTTTTCAAGCATGTCCTGGGGGCAGCTGAATGGAAGGATTTTTCTAACTCAGGGCCTCAAGTTTGAAACTCCTTTTTCATTTCCTTTCATTTTTCTGCAATTCTCTCTCTTTTTTTGAGTAGACCCGTATGCAAAATGGGCAAATGGGGGAATGTGAATACCCCTCAGGGTTGCAGGCCCAATTCCTGGCAGGGTCCACTCCGCACGCTGCCCTTCCAAGGTAGATAAAACAAATAGCATTAAATTGGGTAATAGCAACAAGATGGATTCTGCTCTGGAGCTTACAAATAAAAATGTACCTTACCAGCTGCAATTTAACAGTAACTTTTCCCAAAAAGTTGGGTAAACTTTGAATGCAATGTGTGTTGGACGTGGCCTGTTCCAATATGCAAATGACATATTTCCAATGGAAATCAGTGGCATCTGAAGCCACAAGCTGATGTCACACACAAAAGACACCACAGACACAGTTTTTGTCCTAATCTATACATTTGCTTAGAAATCTGCTCATTTTTAACATTTCTACATTCATGGTGCAAACAATGGTCCCTTTAAGTGTAAAAAAAATATATATATTTTTTTTTTTGTGTGCCTTACAGGCATCCTGAATAATTCTGTTTTTTCTTTTTCTTTCAATTTGTGGTACTGATGTGTTTACAGAAGTATTACAGGATGCCCCGACTTAAATGGATTACTTTTCTTTTTCCGAGTGAATTAGGACATGCTTTGGCACTAGTATTGTTTTTTAGTTATTCTTTCCCATCCTTTTAAACTTAAAACACAGGACTTAATAATAAACTCATGTCCACTGCCGTTCCCGTTAGAGGGTCACAGAGTACAACGGGAATACAATTAATGACTTTGTTCAGCATGAATTAGTGAGGAGTGAAATCATATGACTTTAAATATATTTTGGGGGTCAGTACACATAAGTATCCTATGGTCAGTGACCCCAATTTGTACTTGTGGCTTCCACCTGTGTCTTTGTCCAACCAAGCATGCAGCCTCCAAATATTTTTACATTTGTTGTAATCTGTTTTTTTTTTTTTTTTAAATAAAAGCAAGACTACAAAAGGTTATTGGGGTATTAATTAGTTACAGAGTTAAGCCTTAGTTTTGTTTACAGTCCAAGCAAAACCTTGGGGGGGGGGGGGGGGTAATTTGGGGATTTTTAGGAGCACAGCGTCTGTTCATTCTCCCACTAAACCAGGCTGGGATCACAAATGAACTGGTCCAGAATAAATTACATCAGGATACAGATTGTGGAAGAGAGAGACGCTTTAAAATATAATATATAAAGGTCTATTCACTCAATAGTGAATATGAAATCAGTCATTAATAACTAAATTATAACTATTCTCTAACTTGTTTATCTTTCCGATTTGGGTCTTAATGTTAGATTTTTACATTTCAATTCGTAGCTCACCACGGTTCATTTTTTAAATTCTTTTTATTCTTTATCTTTTTCTTTTCATTTTCATCATATAATATAACACCAACATGCAAACCAGAGTAACGAGAAGTCAAAATTGTCAAATACGTACATATAAAATACAGAAATCAAATCTATTATTCTAATGACATAGAGGAGATAAAACACGCTTGAAGGTCTACTAAAAAAAAAAAGAGAATTGCAGAGAATCGAGATGGGAATTTAGTTTAAATTAGCTAATTTAGAAAAAAATTCTCCCATTCAGCTTCATTGGAGAATTTTTTTCAACTCGGTTACTTTGGCCTTTGAAAATTCCCATCTCAATTTCCTGTGATCCTCTCTTATTGAGTAGACCTGTTAGATTATGGTGAGTTTTAGATTACAGACTATGGAATTTATGTTACGAAAAGATCCTGTGTATAGGAATACCTTATGGCTTTCGCTTGGCTAGGTGGGTGGGAGTACAAATAGTAAAAGAGAAAAATTAGGGAAGAAAAGGGGGGAATAGGAGAAGGGCTTTACTGGTCAGGCAAGCATTAATTAGATTGAGTGAGAGGATCCTTGTCTACTTTATCTCGAAAAGTACATAATCCTGTACCGAACAAAGGACGTCAACTTGTCCATATGGATAACTTCTTGTACTGGCCTTAAACCTTAAACTGTGGTTGACAGACAAGCTGAATGGCTAAGTTAGGCTTTAAGGTTAAAGGATTTTCTCTCCCTTTTCCGTTCACTATAGTCCACTGTTTAGTCAGAGCAGGCCTTGTATAGTCCCACCGCGACCCATGTCTTGGTGGGACTATAGGACCCAGCCGGCACTTTGACATGGGTGGCAACTGCCAAGCCCAGGTGGGGAGTGCAGCACAAGGCGCTAACGTCTGTGCCAGCCAATTGGAACCTTATTTAAAGTCATAGCGCCGGATGTCATTGGCATCCATCGTTCTTATCAACTGATCTGCGAGATTCTGTGAAAAAACAGCCTTCTGACTTGTCTGGTATGTGTAAATATGAGTTTGGCATGACCTCCGATACCCACTGTATTTCAGGTGGTGGGGTTTTAGCACCACCTTGACCTCACCATTACTTAAATGGCTTGTTCAATGGCTTGGCACAAATTTGTCAGTGACAGGTGGTGTGGTCACAAAGATAGTGATAAGCAGTTTGGTAGGTCACAAAAATGACACTGACTAAGCTGTTTGAGGACACATATGGTACTGACAAGCTGTTTGGGGACACATATGGCACTGACAAGCTCTTTGGGGTCAAATATGGCACTGACAATCTGTTTGGGCAGACAGATGGCAGTATAAGCTGTATATGGGCACAAGATATGACAAGATGTGTGGGCACAAAGATGGAAGTTGCAAGTTGTTTGGGGCAAATATAGTGCCGACTAGCTTTTTGGGGACAAAGATGACAGTGAGTGCAAGTCTCATTGGCAAACTGAATTCCGGTAGACTGCATGCTTAAGTATTATCGCTCTGTTATATCATTGTTACAGTGTGTTTCCAGCCTGTTATATCATTGTTACATAGTATAACATTGTTACAGTGTATTACAATCTGCTATATCATTGTTACAGTGTATAACCAGGCTGTTTTATCATTGTTAAAGTGTATATCATTTTTACATTGCATTACTGGTCTATTATGTAATTGTTACAGTGTATTACCAGTCTCTTATATCATAAGTACAATGTATTACCAGTCGGTCGTATCATTGTTACAGTGTATTACAGTCTGTTATATCATTGTTACAGTGTAAATCATTGTTACAGTGTATTACCGGTCTCTTATATCATTGTTGCAGCGTATTACCAGTCTCTTATATCATTGTTACAGTGTATTACAGTCTGTTATATCATTGTTACAGTGTATTACCAGTCTGGTATATCATTGTTACAGTGCATCACAGTCTCTTATATCATTGTTACAGTGTATTACAGTCTGTTATTTCATTGTTACAGTGTATTACAGTCTGTTATATCATTGTTACAGTGCATCACAGTCTCTTATATCATTGTTACAGTTTATTACAGTTTGTTATATCATTGTTACAGTGTATTACAGTCTGTTATATCATTGTTACTGTGTATAATCAGCCTATTATATCATTGTTACAGTGTATTACAGTCTGTTTTATCATTGTTACAGTGTATTACCAGTCTGTTACATCATTGTTACAGTGTATAATTAGCCTGTTATATTATTGTTACCGTGTATTAACAGTCTGTTATATCATTGTTACACTGTATAATCAGCCTGTTATATCATTGTTACAGTGTATTGATGGTCTGTTATATCATTGTTACAGTGTATTACCAGTCGTTAATATCATTGTTACAGTGTATTACAGTCTGTTATATCATTGTTACCGTGTATTAAAGTCTGTTATATCATTGTTACAGTGTATTACCAGCCTGTTATATCATTCTTACAATGTATAATCAGCCTGTTATATCATTGTTACAGTGTATTACTGGTCTGTTATATCATCATTACAGTGTATTACCGGTCGTTAATATCTTAGTTACAGTGTATTACAGTCTGTTATATCATTGTTACCGTGTATTAAAGTCTGTTATATCATTGTTACAGTGTATTACCAGCCTGTTATATCATTCTTACAATGTATAATCAGCCTGTTATATCATTGTTACAGTGTATTACTGGTCTGTTATATCATCATTACAGTGTATTACCGGTCGTTAATATCTTAGTTACAGTGTATTACCAGTCTGTTATATCATTGTTACAATGTATTACCAGTCTCTTATATCATTGTTGCAGTGTATTACAGTCTGTTATATCATTGTTACAGTGTATTACCAGCCTGTTATATCATTGTTACAGTGTATTACAGTCTGTTATATCATTGTTACAGTGTATTACCAGCCTGTTATATCATTGTTACAGTGTATTACTGGTCTGTTATATCATCATTACAGTGTATTACCGGCCGTTAATATCATAGTTACAGTGTATTACCAGCCTGTTATATCATTGTTACAGTGTCTTACTGGTCTGTTATATCATTGTTACAATGTATTACCGGTTGGTAATATCCTTTTTACAGTGTATTACAGTCTATTACAGGCTGTTATGTCATTGTTACAATGTGTTACCAGTTGGTCATATCATTGTTACAGTGAATTACAGTCTGTTATATCATTGTTACAGTGTATTACCAGTCTTTTATATCATTGTTACAGTGTATTACAGTCTATTTTATTATTGTTACAGTGTATTACCAGTCTGTTATATCATTGTTACAGTGTATTACAGTCTATTAAATCATTGTTACAGTGTATTACCAGTCTGTTATATCATTGTTATAGTGTATTACAGTCTGTTATATCATTGTTACAGTGTATTACCGGTCTGTTATATCATTGTTATAGTGTATTACAGTCTCTTATATCATTGTTAAAATGTATTACGGTCGGTAATATCATTATTGCAGTGTATTACCAGTCTGTTATATCATTGTTACAGTGTATTACAGTCTATTAAATCATTGTTACAGTGTATTACCAGTCTGTTATATCATTGTTACAGTGTATTACCAGTCTGTTGTATCATTGTTATAGTGTATTACAGTCTCTTATATCATTGTTAAAATGTATTACCGGTCGGTAATATCATTGTTGCAGTGTATTAGTAGTCTGTTATATCATTGTTACAGTGTATTATCATTTGTTATAGCATTGTTACAGTGTATTACAGTCTGTTATGTCATTATTACAGTGTATAACAGTCTGTTATATCATTGTTACAGTGTATTACAGTCATGTCATTGATGCAGTGTGTTACCGATCGCTCAAATCATTGTTGCAGTGTATTACAGTATGTTATATCATTGTTACAGTGTATTACAGTCTATTATATCATTGTTACAGTGTACTACCAGTCTGCTATATTATTGTTTCAGTGTATTACAGTCTGTTATATAATTGTTACAGTGTATTACCAGTTGGTCATATCATTGTTACAGTGTATTACTGGTCTGTTATATCATTGTTACAATGTATTACCGGTTGGTAATATCCTTTTTACAGTGTATTACAGTCTATTACAGGCTGTTATGTCATTGTTACAATGTGTTACCAGTTGGTCATATCATTGTTACAGTGAATTACAGTCTGTTATATCATTGTTACAGTGTATTACCAGTCTTTTATATCATTGTTACAGTGTATTACAGTCTATTTTATTATTGTTACAGTGTATTACCAGTCTGTTATATCATTGTTACAGTGTATTACAGTCTATTAAATCATTGTTACAGTGTATTACCAGTCTGTTATATCATTGTTATAGTGTATTACAGTCTGTTATATCATTGTTACAGTGTATTACCGGTCTGTTATATCATTGTTATAGTGTATTACAGTCTCTTATATCATTGTTAAAATGTATTACCGGTCGGTAATATCATTGTTACAGTGTATTACCAGTCTGTTATATCATTGTTACAGTGTATTACAGTCTATTAAATCATTGTTACAGTGTATTACCAGTCTGTTATATCATTGTTACAGTGTATAACCGTCTGTTGTATCATTGTTACAGTGTATTACAGTCTGTTATATCATTGTTACAGTGTATTACAGTCTGTTATATCATTGTTATAGTGTATTACAGTCTCTTATATCATTGTTAAAATGTATTACCGGTCGGTAATATCATTGTTGCAGTGTATTAGTAGTCTGTTATATCATTGTTACAGTGTATTATCATTTGTTATAGCATTGTTACAGTGTATTACAGTCTGTTATGTCATTATTACAGTGTATAACAGTCTGTTATATCATTGTTACAGTGTAATACAGTCATGTCATTGATGCAGTGTGTTACCGATCGCTCAAATCATTGTTGCAGTGTATTACAGTATGTTATATCATTGTTACAGTGTATTACAGTCTACTATATCATTGTTACAGTGTACTACCAGTCTGCTATATTATTGTTTCAGTGTATTACAGTCTGTTATATAATTGTTACAGTGTATTACCAGTTGGTCATATCATTGTTACAGTGTATTACAGTAAGTTATGTCACTGTTACAGTGTATTACAGTCTGCTATAATATTGTCACAGTGTATTACCAGTCTGTTATATCATTGTTACAGTGTATTACATTATTGTTACAGTGTATTACCGGTCTGTTATATCATTGTTACAGTATATTACAGTCTGTTATATCATTGTTACAATGTATTACCGGTCTGTTATATCATTGTTACAGTGTATTACAGTCTGTTATATCATTGTTACAATGTATTACCGGTCTGTTATATCATTGTTACAGTGTATTACATTATTGTTACAGTGTATTACCGGTCTGTTATATCATTGTTACAGTATATTACAGTCTGTTATATCATTGTTACAGTGTATTGCCGGTCTGTTATATCATTGTTGCAGTGTATTACTAGTCTGTTATATCATTGTTACAGTGTATTACTTGTCTGTTATATCATTGTTACAGTGTATTACCAGTCTGTTATATCATTGTTACAGTATATTAAAGTCTGTTATATAATTGTTACAGTGTATTACAGTCTGTTCTATCATTGTTACAGTTGCTGAGACTTGCATCATGTTATTAATTTCCTGTATATCAGTCACATTACATGTCAGTGTCTGTATGAGTCACAGTACATGTCTAATCGAGCTGTATACTGATCAGGGAGACCAAAGATGAATAGAAACATAACATGAGTGGAGCTATGCCATGATAGATCTCTTGCAGTCCCTGGAAAGCCTGGGCAATATGAATTCAATGTACAAGCTTACTAATAATCCAGTTGTGTGAAACGCGTTGAGTTTTTAGGCCTCCTGTTGCAACTTCTTCAATTTTGAAATGAATTGCACATTGCTTTTATTTGCAAAAGAGTGCAAATGGATGTCGTCCATTAAGCTGTTCCACAGCAGGCCTGGCAGAACATATGGAGCACAAAGGGGAGCAGGATGCATGTGGTCCTACTGTACAGATCTCGTGCAAACTTACAGCCTATGGGCTGTATTCATGAGAAAGTGGAAATAGCAGTTGAATTTGGATAATTTTTCCAACTCAGCTACACTGGTCTTAAAGGCACAGTCTAGTCCCTAAACTCACTCTGGTGCAAGTTGAAGATTACTGCTTGTATAGTGGAAAAGTGAAAAAAGTATCTCTGCACACAGTGTGGAACCATATACAGTGAATACAGAAATATATAAAAGCATGCAACAATGTGAGAGTAATATGAGTACTGATGTACTTCAACGTAAATAAGGCTTGGAGTACAGTGTATAACACTCTAATATAGAATGTGAAAGAATACTTGAATACTATCAATAGTGCAAAACAATGTGATAAGTGAATAAAAAGAAAACAAATGTACTGTGGATTATTGAATATCCAATGACAAATAAAAAATGTACAATTGTAACAAAATCAAGTGCATACACACTGTGGTAAGTGGAATAATACACACATACAGCTCACTGTTATTCTGTAGAAATCACACGGCACAATAAAAGCCTGTGGATAAAACAAATATACAAAATAGTGTAGTATATCACAGTAAAGTAAAATAAAACTGAGAGCTTCTCAATTATATCCAGTGTAGCCTGACACAGTGGATTCACTGTTAGCTGGCCGAACAGGCACACCAGAAGATCCGACAGGGGAGACATCCACGGTGGATGATATATCCGAATTTAGACAAAATCTTTACTCCAAAGAACTTAATGGAGACTTTATCCGAAATTGAATGAAATTATTTACTGAATCAATTTCGGCAATAGAAAAAACAGGTAGAACAAACACCCGGCAATACAAAAAGTGACGTCGCCGCAATGCAAGAGTCCTGTGCACGAACCCCTCCCAGCAACCTGGAATACACGCCTCTTCTCTATGGATGACGATTAAGCCCACACAATAGCCCAACGCGTTTCGTCCTGAGACTTCATCAAGGGGATGAAATAGGTCGCCTTAGCGGGTCCTTATATAGTAAGATGTTCATTGAAAAAGTCTAGTCCTGTGTGACTCTTAATTAGCAAAAAGTTCAAGTAACTAATTGGACCTCTGATAATTATACAAAAATGAAGTGAATGTAAAACACTAAAAACATGAAATATTTATTAATACTGATACATTAAAAACAGTCCATACTAATAAAATAGACAAAGTCCGGTGACTCTGATTCAAAAAGACATTCTGGACAAAAATATAATATACACTGACCAAAATTATAAACCCAACACTTTTGTTTTTGCCCCCATTTTTCATGAGCTGAACTCAAAGATCTAAGGCCAATTTCTCTCAAATATTGTTCACAAATCTGTGTAAATCTGTGTCAGTGAGCACTTCTCCTTTGCCGAGATCATCCATCCACCTCACAGGTGGGGCATATCAAGATGCTGGTTAGACGGCATGATTATTGCAAAGGTGTGTGCCTTAGGTCCACCACAATAAAGGCCACTCTAAAATGTGCAGCCTCTGCAACATGAGGTGATGGTCGTGGATGATTGGCACAACAATGGGCCTCAGGATCTCGTCACGGTATCTCTGTGTATTCAAAGTGCCATCAATAAAATGCACCTGTGTTCATAACATATGTCTGCCCATACCGTAACCCCACCGCCACCATGGGACAACAATCCACAAGGTTGACATCAGAAAACCGCTCACCAACACAAAGTAAAACACGCTGTCTGCCATCTGCCCTGTACAGTGAAAACCGCGATTCATCAGTGAAGAGAACACCTCTCCAAAGTGCCAGACGCCATCGAACGTGAGCACCTGCCCACTCAAGTCGGTTACAACGACAAACTGCAGTCGGGTCGAGACCCCGATGAGGATGACGAGCATGCAGGTGAGCTTCCCTGAGACTGGTCTCAGATGGTCTTGGAGGTGAAGATGCTGGATGTGGAGGTCCTGGGCTGGTCTGGTTCCACCTGGTCTGCGGTTGTGAGGCCGGTTGGATGTACTACCAAATTCTCTAAAAAGCGTTTGGAGACGGCTTATGGTAGAGCAATGAACATTCAATTCATGGGCATCAGATCTGGTGGACATTCCTACAGTCAGCATGCCAATTGCACGCTCCCTCAAAAATCTGTGGCATTGTGTTGTGTGGTAAAACTGCACATTTTAGAGTGGCCTGTTATTGTGGCCAGCCTAAGGCAAACTGCTGTCATTTCACAATTTCCTTTAGCTGTAAGTATTTTATATTTTAAGCAATGCAAAATGTAAGACATGTATATTAAAGTATTTTGAAAGCACATTAATATGCATTCGTATGCAGAAGATGCAATTTTGGCACCAGACAGTCCCTTTAGGTTTGAAATTCCCTTGTCAATGACCTCCAGTCATGCAATACAGCCCTGAATGTTCCCCTGAGAGATGGCTGGTTTGTAGCTCATTCTCAAACACTTCCGTTTGCTTGACCTCGGCAAATCATTGCACACACCACCCGCCACCCTAACTGATGTTGACAATCCATAGAGTTAACAGAGCAGACCGCTCTGGGTATTGTTCACTGCAAACACTCCTGCTCCCTGAGTAAAGTCAATATTTTCCTTGTTCACTTCATTGCACTTTTGGGAATGTTAGCACAGTTGTTTCTGTGATTTTTTTCATTACTATGTGTATAATGTAATATAAAATAAGTAAGAATTGGGTTAAAATAGGGAAAGATAGATAGAGGTTTTTGCAGAGTTAGTTATAAAGCTAGGGTTAGGGTGATATAGGAATAGTTTAGGGATATTGTGTTAGGTGGAAGACAGATTTAGATAGGGAAAAAGATATTTGTTTGTTTTACTCTCTCTTATTTTTCTCCCCTTTTATTATTTAATTTGTTGTTACAGGTTATGTCATTTGTTGTTATGGGTTATGTTATTTGTTGTTATGGGTTATGTTATTTGTTGTTAAAGATTATGTTATTTGTTGTTACAGGTTATGTTATTTGTTGTTAAAGATTATGTTATTTGTTGTTACAGGTTATGTCATTTGTTGTTATGGGTTATGTTATTTGTTGTTATGGGTTATGTTATTTGTTGTTACAGGTTATGTTATTTGTTGTTATGGGTTATGTTATTTGTTGTTATGGGTTATGTTATTTGTTGTTAAAGGTTATGTTATTTGTTGTTACAGGTTATGTTATTTATTGTTATGGGTTATGTTATTTGCTGTTATGGGTTATGTTATTTGCTGTTTTAGTCCCTTTTTTCTTTTGTTGTTGTCTGTTATTGTCTCTGTTTTTAGTTTCTGTATTAATGTATACATTTGAATTTCCTATTAAAGATATCTGGAATTCACTGTCTGAAGAAGTGGTTCTAGGAAATATGGGCCAGGATACTTATTTAATGATCCGCAGCATAGAGGGCTACGCATGTTACTATAGGCAGTAATATTTATTTAGTGCTTATTGATCCAAGGAGAAATCTGATTGCCATTTGGAGTAAAGAAGGATTTTTCCCCCCACTGAAAGCAAAATTTGAAATTGGGCTTTTTTTGGCCTTCTTGGATCACCAGTGGCAAACAAGGAAGAGGGAAAGGGTTGCACTTGATGGAAGCAAGTCTTTTTTCAAGCTAAACTATTATGTAACGTCTTAAAGCTGTTACTATGCACTATCCAGCTGTGATCTTCTAGCAGGAGAAACTCACCAAGTCTGTCCCTGTACAAAGAAGCTGGGTCAGCAAAATAAAATGTCAACTCACCTGCGGTTATTAAATAGACCATTTATTTAACATGATGATTGAACACCTACACCTCCCTTCCTCCCCGCTGTATTTATAATCCATATTTATTCTTCAAGTAGGATAAGCATTTTATAATAAGAAAGATGGCACATTTCATAAACTTTGTTAGAAAAACATGTTTATATCTCTTTATCTATTTTTTGGGGCCATATATTTTTCATATTTTATTTACTTGTTTTCTCTGGATCACATATTATCCGGAGAAAACAACTTGATATCTGGAGGAAAAACACATGTTTTCTCATGAAAACAACTTGTTACCTCAAGAAAACAAGTCAGAAAAATATTTAAGATACATGGCCTCTCTGGGCTTCCGTAGACATCAACAGGTCAGAAACCACTTAAATCACTCTATTTTTACTATTATAATACTATATTAACTACTATAATAACTACCGGTATTATTATTTTTTTACAATTATTTGAATGAGACTTTCAACCCAGTGCCGGAGATTACAAAAAAAAAAAGATCTAAACATAAAGTAATCTATAATTAAAAGCACAATATGTAGTTTCAGTTTTAAGAAATCTGACATCTATATTGCCCCAAAAACTACCCATATTCAAGCACAATACAAAAAAACAAAGCAATTAAATAGGACCATTTCTTTAAAAAAAAAAAAAAGAATTTATTTTGATTGCTTGGTGAGTGTGGTGGAAAATTCTAGGATTTTATTTCACAAAAGACAGATTCAACGGACCGTAAGATGCCCTACTGCTTAAGAATCTAATGAATTTACTAAATTGCCATAAAGTCAGTTCAATAGTTCAGATAACTAGACCATAAATTGCCAACCCAAATAAATTCCTCGTTTAATCGACAATTATTGGAGCACCCTAAAAGTGTTTACCTCCTTTGGTAAAGTGTAATCAAAACAGCAATTAAACTATTCTCCACTAATGATACAAAACAAAACAAAGAAAAAAACAACACTGGTATTTAACTAATTGGGTTGGGAGACGAGAAGTCTAATGTGGAGCTTTAATCATGGATATTAATTTTACACCTTACAAATTAATGATCTGGCTGTATTAAAATTAGATCTGTCAACTAATAAATTCCTTATACTAATCAATAGAACATAAAAGCTGTCAATATTAAGTGATAACACTTAGCTCCACTATTTTAAAGGTATTTTTAATAACCCCATTACGTATTTTTTTTTGTTATCATACTTTGAACGCACAATTGCATGCACTCAGTATCATGTTGTAATTGGTTGTTTTATTAATACTTTAAGGGTCAAGGAGAGGAGGACTGGTGAAATGGCTCAGTGGATTAAAGAACAACATTGGGCAAACATTAAGCAATGGATAAATAAAATATGTCATCAGTTGTTGTCATTTGAAATAGAAATACTTTTATGAAAGAATCCAAATAAAGTGCCTTATTGAGACCTCCTAGCTCTGTATAGCTCTATCTGAGGGCAGACATGTAGTTTAGAATCTTTGCTCAGTATGGCTCTATCAGGGGGTGGACATGTTATTTAGAATCTTTGCTCTGTATAGCTCTATCAGGGGGTGGACATGTTGTTTAGAATCTTTTCTCTGCATAGCTCTATCATGGGGCAGACATGTAGTTTAGAATCTTACCTCTGTATAGCTCTATCAGGGGGTGAACATGTTGTTTAGAATCTTTTCTCTGCATAGCTCTATCATGGGACAGACATATAGTTTAGAATCTTAGCTCTGTATAGCTCTATCAGGGGGTGGACATGTTGTTTAGAATCTTTTCTCTGCATAGCTCTATCATGGGGCAGACATGTAGTTTAGAATCTTAGCTCTGTATAGTTCTATCATGGGTGGACATGTTGTTTAGAATCTTTGCTCTGTATTGCTCTATCAGGGGGCAGACATGTTGTTTAGAATCTTTGATCTGTATAGCTCTATTAGGGGTGGACATGTTGTTTAGAATCTTTGCTCTGTATTGCTCTCTCAGGGGGTGGACATGTTGTTTAGAATCTTTGCTCTGTATAGCTCTCTCAGGGGGCAGACATGTTGTTTAGAATCTTTGCTCTGTATAGCTCTCTCAGGGGGTGGACATGTTGTTTAGAATCTTTGCTCTGTATAGCTCTATCAGGGGGCAGACATGTTGTTTAGAATCTTTGCTCTATATAGATCTATCAGGGGGCGGACATGTTTAGAATCTTTGCTCTGCATAGCTCTATTGGGGGGGTTTATGGACATGTTATTCGAATCTTGTGCAAAATGTTTCTTCATCTCAGGTGAAATTAACTAAAATCTGAAAAATATTTAAAATAACATGATCGCCTTCCGAGCTATACAGAGCATAGAGGGCTCAACAAGGTACTTTATTTGTATTATTTCATTAAAACATTTTTTTTTTTTGTCTAATGTTGTCTTTTAAGTAAACAGTTGGAGATGTATGTCATGGTATCTCTACTTGTGGGCAGGGGGACAGACAAGCGCCCCTATTAGTTTGATAGAGATGGACTTGTCCACCTAAAGGGGTGTGAGACTGTGAAAAGTCTGGCAGTCTAACGCACAAAAGGAGGGGCACCTCCACAAGCCACGCCCACACAAATTAAAGTAATGATAGGCTTAGCCTTGATATTCAGGCTAAGCATTACCTTTAGATAGTAAAATAGACCCCACAAACAGGTATGGGTTAGAAGAGGCCAAAATCAAGATTTATTTACAATACCCAGTCATTGTTTTGTTTTTTATTTTCTTCTTTAATTTCTTTTATTTATTATCAAAATCACATGTACAAAATTTCATACGTACGCAAGGAAGAATCACCATAATTTCGAGATATAAAAGAAAAATACGATCCCCTAACCAAATATCGCTATTGCTGTCGCGATGGCCATTTTGCTGGAGCCTTTGAATGGGTATTGTGTGTAGCAAACGCGGTGGCCATTTTATCGAGGCTTGATGGTGATCCGCCCCCCAGGCGTCATTTTAACAGCTCCGCAACAGCGCTATACCCTGACTGCACACATTCCACTGCTGTTCTCCACTGTGTATCACCCCTTTTGCCTGTCGCTAAAGCAATTTTGGTTCAGTCTGTTTCACCAGCCTGTCAGTCATTGCTGTTTGTTATGTATCTCTGTACTGGAGTAATCTGACCCTATTTGTCATGGACTCTCGCCATGTGATGTGTACCCACATCACCTGAACACAGGGCATCCCCATCTCTCAGGGCTGAGGATCCTCCCTCAGATCTAGTGAACTCAGAGGAGTTTCATAACTTGCTGGACAATACAATGTCCAGGTCAGTGTCTCAGGCTTTATAATCTGCGATGGACTATTGTCTGATAATATTACACAATCTATTTCATCAGCTCTATTAGCTGCCCAGACAACCAAGGTTCAGCCACTGCCCTCTAAAAGAAAAAAGCCACCATCTGCCAAAGCACTCCATATCACACCCCATGCATACAAAACAATTAAGGCAGGCACAGTTATTCCAGCCACAGATGATGTGGTCGCACCACGTAAGAGAGCTCCAAACCACGCTAAATCAGTGCATAAATGGTTCCCTACGGATCATATCGCCAAATATCTGGAGCTGAGAGTCCGCAAGCCTTTGGACAAGGCTAGTCGAAACAAATTGCGAGCAGAATGCCCTAGACCTAAGGTCCTAAATATGGTGTGTGCGATACATCGGACCTTGACACCAAAATTGGCCAGTTTCTGGGGAAGTCTGGCTGGAAGGCCAAGAAAGGCCTGGATTTCTTGTTATGCACATGCCAGGATAAGGTATGTGTTGGGTTGTGTTGGGTCCATCCACCCAAAATTTTAAGATGGTGGAATCGGCTCTGACCAACACCTTTACGGCAACGCTCAGACTAACATGAAGAAGGTTTTTAACACTAATGCCAAGGTTCCAGAGGGCCATTCCATGACTTCAGAGGTCCCGGACATGCCAGTTCATCATTACTCGATGCCAAACCATCTCCTCCTGCTTTCTTTCCACAACGGAGCAGACCCTGGCAGAACAGGGGTTCCAGAGGCTCGTAATAGTCACGTTGACCCTATGGTGAGTTCACTACTAATTCATCCTTCTTCCCTTGTAAAAGTAGGGGGCACACTTCATTTTTTTTATCCATATATGGAATTCTCTGATGTCAGATTCTCCACACAGTGGTTGGATACTGGTATATTTTCTGTGCCCTCCTACCCAATCCGAAATATAATCCCTTATATCTCAGGAGATTCAGAATCTCTTACAGAAAGGTGGTATCGCTCCTGTGACACACACAGCAATTTGTTTCTGGTTCACAAAAAAGATGGTGTGAAGAACTGTGGATTAAAACCTCTTTTGAGACTTCTTTTGCCCACCCTCAGAGTGCACGACAGTCTTGAATTGAATGTTAAGTTAATCCCGTTATGTCCCTACTGTGTTTTCCACTGTATGTAAAACAAATCTGTTTACTGTTCTATTGTCTAATCTCTGTTATCTAAATGTCTGACTGTATATATTCTCCATGTTATGCTTTAATATGTTTTATTACTTTTATTATACTTTCATTTGGGAGTTGCTGGCTTTCATTACGGGCTAAAGAAGGTGAGTACGCATCCTATGATACGTTTCCTTACAGATGGCGTAGTCCGTACTGTGCTAAACCTGCGCCCCCTGATTGCCCTTGTAGTGTACCAACACTTCAAGATGGAAGGCATTCACTGTCTAAGAGACCTACTAATGTTGGGGGATTGGGTGATCAAATTAAATCTTCAGGATGCCTACCTTATGGTTCCCATGGCGAAGAACCATCAAAGTTTCCTCCAATTTTCCTGGAATCAACAGAGGTGGCACAAAAACGACTGAAGACGGCAATCAGCTCCCTTCGCAGGAGAGGCGTCCGATTAATAATTTATTTGGACGACTTGTTGAGTATGTCTCAGGACATATCGTCACTATACGCACATGAATGCTTGGAATGGGAGGGCCATTTTTAGGACCGTTCCTGATCTAGTTGTCTACTCCGATGCCAGGCTGATAAGTTGACGTGCGCAATGCAGGAGTTTCTCCACAGGAGGTCAATGGTCTCATTCCGAAACGAGTTTGCACATAAACTGTTTGAAGCTCTTGGCCGGTTGCTGTTCGCCGTTTAGTCACTTCCTGTGCTCCTGAAATTGAATACATTGTGTGGAATATAATTTACCTTACTCTTGTACACAGTAGGATCTCTTAACAGTGCAAACATTGTCTAATGACATCACCAGAGAAACAATAAATTACATTCATTCATGTTTATTGCTTGTTATAACTTATGATGTTTGTATATGATTGATTATTATATCACCTATTTGCTCAACTACGATAATGGTGTTTATTTGAATTTCCTTGGATATACCATCATTTTTCTCTTCTCATTTTAGCTTGAAGATCCTCGTTTTTCATTCCTGGAGTGCCTGTGCTCTTCTTTGCTTCCAGGAGATTGGATTATTTACTTTGTTGTTCCTGTTCGATCGTCACCGATTTTTCATGATGGTTTTTGTTGGACATTTTCGTTCTATATTCTCCAAAGAAAGTGCAATATATAGAGCAGAGGGGAGGGGGGTTTGTAAGGTGTATTCTTATTGGTTTTATTTTTTAAGCATTCTCTTCTTTGTTGCTGAGGGAAATAAAGAAAGCGATATAGCATAATACTCGCCTCCGTGTCTTTATCAATCATGACTTTCCGTCATAACATTAGTAAAATCTTGGAATTTTCTGTTAAGACATTCTAAAGTAGTATTAGATAAACAGATAGTGATATGGTCAATCCATCCTTGGCTCTGACCTGCATGTTTTTATACTGCTCACTGGGCAGCACATGCAACAATGAGCGTTCAGGCAATAAACTACTATTAAGATAATCACTGTCGCAAGTTCTCACAGTTTATCCCTGGAGGAAACAAAACATATGGAAGACATGGTTTAAAGGGAGATTAAACCCTAAAAAATAAGTAATTGCCACATTGGAGGCGACCTTTTTGAGCTGGTTTAATGTGCTGGAACAAACAACTTATCTAGGAGACTTCATCATTTTCGGTGCTCCTTCTTCTACTACAGTGTTAACATCTTGTGTAAAGCTCAGGTTGCCACTGCCTCTTCTCACTGTCTCCTTTGCTGTCATTTTTCCTAAGGGGAATGGGACTGTTCTTTGCTGCCGCTTCTTCATGTGATTTAGAGAGCCTGTCAGACGCATAATGGAAGGAGATTAGATTTAGGGGTTACATGTTAGTTTTGGGGTTCTTTAAGGGTTCGGGTATTATGGTTGTATTAGGTTTAAAGGTTAGTTTTAGGGTTCCTTATGGGTTATGTTACGTTTAATATCAGAATATGAGTTAGTATTAGGGTTTGGTGTTAGTTTTAGTTAGAATTAGGGTTTGGGGCTTTGGTCTTAAAGGGACAGTCTAGTCCTCAAGCTTATTTTGGTGCAAGATGAAGATTACTGCTTATATAGTGCACAGGCTTTTATCCCTGTGTGATTTAATCCAGGCATTCTGTATAAATCACATTTTTAATATTTGACTCAAGCCCTCCCCCAGTGATTACTCTGCATGTTTACTGCAGGTGCGGCAGCACTGATTATATAGACACTGAGGATATAAAGTTTTGTTTCATTTAGTAGCTTCCTGTGCTCCTGGAATTCAGTACGTTTTGTGGAATATAAGTGACCTTGTACATAGTAGGATCTCATAACAGTGCAACACATTGTCTGATGACATCACCAGAGAAACAGGAAATTCCATTCATTTGAATGAAATTATCTCATTGGTTCCTGCAGCAAAAAAATTACTCAACTAGTGTGGGCAGTCCTGGTTCTTTGCAAACTGTTGTAATCTCACAATTTTATATAGCTATAAGTATTTTATATTTTAAGCAATGCTAAATATATTTTAAAGCACATAAATATGAACATTTGGCACATGCATGTTTGGCACTAGGCAGTCCCTTTAAGTTTGATATGTGCATCTCGGTTCCCTGCAATTCTCTCTTTATTGAATAGACCCTTTGTGGTCCAAGATTTTCATCTCCACTTTTTTAACTTTGCCCCAGTATTGCCCCCTCTGTATCTCTTTACATTATTTGCTGTTGTTTGTTTTGTTGTTAGATTCCTGTCTGTTGTGTGGCATATTCTGCTTTTTCAGACACTGAATCACAAACTAGAAGCATTTGTTTAGTGTGGTCCATTTGACATCAGTTATATTACCTGTAATAAACCTTCCATAATAAAAGCCCTTTAATTAAATACAGACCTGTCCGGTATGAAAGAATGGGTAGAGGTTAATACAGTGAAGGAGTTTAAGCATGCATGGAATAGGCATAAGGCTATCCTAGATATAAGCTAAGGAAAGGGACTAATGAATGTATTACATTACTGAGAGGGTAGTGGATGTATGGAATAGTCTTCCAGTAGAAGTGGTAAAGGTTAATACAGTGAAGGAGTTTAAGCATGCATGGGATAGGTATAAGGCTATCCTAGATATAAGATAAGGAAATGGACTAATGAATGTATTACATTACTGAGAGGGTAGTGGATGCATGGAATAGTCTTCCAGGGAAAGAGTGGTAGAGGTTAATACAGTGAAGGAGTTTAAGCATGCATGGGATAGGCATAAGGCTATCCTAGATATAAGATAAGGTCAGGGACTAATGAAAGTATTACATTACTGAGAGGGTAGTGGATGCATGGAATAGCCTTCCAGTAGAAGTGGTAGAGGTTAATACAGTGAAGGAGTTTAAGCATGCATGGGATAGGTATAAGGCTATCCTAGATATAAGATAAGGCCAGGGACTAATGAAAGTATTACTTTACTGAGAGGGTAGTGGATGTATGGAATAGCCTTCCAGTAGAAGTGGTAGAGGTAAACACAGTGAAGGAGTTTAAGCATGCATGGGATAGGCGCCAGGCTATCCAAGATATAAGAAAAGGCCAGGGACTAATGAATGTATTACATTACTGAGAGGGTAGTGGATTTATGGAATAGTCTTCCAGTAGAAGTGGTTGAGGTTAATACAGTGAAGGAGTTTAAGCATGCATGGAATAGGCATAAGGCTATCCTAGATATAAGATAAGGTCAGGGACTAATGAAAGTATTACATTACTGAGAGGGTAGTGGATGCATGGAATAGCCTTCCAGTAGAAGTGGTAGAGGTTAATACAGTGAAGGAGTTTAAGCATGCATGGGATAGGTATAAGGCTATACTAGATATAAGATAAGGCCAGGGACTAATGAAAGTATTACATTACTGAGAGGGTAGTGGATGCATGGAACAGCCTTCCAGTAGAAGTGGTAGAGGTAAACACAGTGAAGGAGTTTAAGCATGCATGGGATAGGCGCAAGGCTATCCTAGATATAAGATAAGGTCAGGGACTTATGAAAGTATTACTTTACTGAGAGGATAGTGGATGTATGGAATAGTCTTCCAGTAGAAGTGGTAGAGGTTAATACAGTGAAGGAGTTTAAGCATGCATGGGATAGGCTATCCTAGATATAAGATAAGGCCAGGGACTAATGAAAGTATTATATTACTGAGAGGAGTAGTGGATGCATGGAATAGTCTTCCAGTGGAAGTGGCAGAGGTTAATACAGTGAAGGAGTTTAAGCATGTGTGGGTTAGGTATAAGGCTATCCTAGATATAAGATAAGGCTAGGGACTGATTAAAGTATTACTTTACTGAGAGGGTAGTGGATGTATGGAATAGCCTTCCAGCAGAAGTGGTAGAGGTTAATTCAGTGAAGGAGTTTAAGAATGCATGGAATAGGCATAAGGCTATCCTAGATATAAGATAAGGAAAGGGACTAATGAATGTATTACATTACTGAGAGGGTAGTGGATGTCTGGAATAGTCTTCCAGTAGAAGTGGTAGAGGTTAATACAGTGAAGGAGTTTAAGCATGCATGGGATAGGTATAAGGCTATACTAGATAAAAGATAAGGCCAGGGACTAATGAAAGTATTACATTACTGAGAGGGTAGTGGATGCATGGAATAGCCTTCCAGTAGAAGTGGTAGAGGTAAACACAGTGAAGGAGTTTAAGCATGCATGGGATAGGCGCAAGGCTATCCTAGATATAAGATAAGGTCAGGGACTTATGAAAGTATTACTTTACTGAGAGGATAGTGGATGTATGGAATAGTCTTCCAGTAGAAGTGGTAGAGGTTAATACAGTGAAGGAGTTTAAGCATGCATGGGATTGGCATAAGGCTATCCTAGATATAAGATAAGGCCAGGGACTAATGAAAGTATTATATTACTGAGAGGAGTAGTGGATGCATGGAATAGTCTTCCAGTAGAAGTGGTAGAGGTAAACACAGTGAAGGAGTTTAAGCATGCATGGGATAGGCGCCAGGCTATCCAAGATATAAGAAAAGGCCAGGGACTAATGAATGTATTACATTACTGAGAGGGTAGTGGATGTATGGAATAGTCTTCCAGTAGAAGTGGTAGAGGTTAATACAGTGAAGGAGTTTAAGCATGCATGGGATAGGCATAAGGCTATCCTAGATATAAGACAAGGAAGGGACTAATGAATGTATTACATTACTGAGAGGGTAGTGGATGCATGGAATAGTCTTCCAGGGGAAGTGGTAGAGGTTAATACAGTGAAGGAGTTTAAGCATGCATGGAATAGGCATAAGGCTATCCTAGATATAAGATAAGGTCAGGGACTAATGAAAGTATTACATTACTGAGAGGGTAGTGGATGCATGGAATAGCCTTCCAGTAGAAGTGGTAGAGGTTAATACAGTGAAGGAGTTTAAACATGCATGGGATAAGTATAAGGCTATCCTAGATATAAGATAAGGTCAGGGACTAATGAAAGTATTACATTACTGAGAGGGTAGTGGATGCATGGAATAGCCTTCCAGTAGAAGTGGTAGAGGTAAACACAGTGAAGGAGTTTAAGCAAGCATGGGATAGGCGCAAGGCTATCCTAGATATAAGATAAGGTCAGGGACTTATGAAAGTATTACTTTACTGAGAGGATAGTGGATGTATGGAATAGTCTTCCAGTAGAAGTGGTAGAGGTTAATACAGTGAAGGAGTTTAAGCATGCATGGGATAGGCTATCCTAGATATAAGATAAGGAAAGGGACTAATGAATGTATTACATTACTGAGAGGGTAGTGGATGTATGGAATAGTCTTCCAGTAGAAGTGGTAGAGGTTAATACAGTGAAGGAGTTTAAGCATGCATGGGATAGGTATAAGGCTATCCTAGATATAAGATAAGGAAATGGACTAATGAATGTATTACATTACTGAGAGGGTAGTGGATGCATGGAATAGTCTTCCAGGGGAAGTGGTAGAGGTTAATACAGTGAAGGAGTTTAAGCATGCATGGAATAGGCATAAGGCTATCCTAGATATAAGATAAGGTCAGGGACTAATGAAAGTATTACTTTACTGAGAGGGTAGTGGATGCATGGAATAGCCTTCCAGTAGAAGTGGTAGACGTTATTACAGTGAAGGAGTTTAAGCATGCATGGGATAGGTATAAGGGTATCCTAGATATAAGATAAGGCCAGGGACTAATGAAAGTATTACTTTACTGAGAGGGTAGTGGATGTATGGAATAGCCTTCCAGTAGAAGTGGTAGAGGTAAACACAGTGAAGGAGTTTAAGCATGCATGGGATAGGCGCCAGGCTATCCTAGATATAAGAAAAGGCCAGGGACTAATGAATGTATTACATTACTGAGAGGGTAGTGGATGTATGGAATAGTCTTCCAGTAGAAGTGGTAGAGGTTAATACAGTGAAGGAGTTTAAGCATGCATGGGATAGGTATAAGGCTATCCTAGATATAAGATAAGGAAAGGGACTAATGAATGTATTACATTACTGAGAGGGTAGTGGATGCATGGAATAGTCTTCCAGGGGAAGTGGTAGAGGTTAATACAGTGAAGGAGTTTAAGCATGCATGGAATAGGCATAAGGCTATCCTAGATATAAGATAAGGTCAGGGACTAATGAAAGTATTACATTACTGAGAGGGTAGTGGATGCATGGAATAGCCTTCCAGTAGAAGTGGTAGAGGTTAATACAGTGAAGGAGTTTAAGCATGCATGGGATAGGTATAAGGCTATCCTAGATATAAGATAAGGCCAGGGACTAAAGAAAGTATTAATTTACTGCGAGGGTAGTGGATGTATGGAATAGCCTTCCAGTAAAAGTGGTAGAGGTAAACACAGTGAAGGAGTTTAAGCATGCATGGGATAGGCGCCAGGCTATCCTAGATATAAGATAAGGCCAGGGACTAATGAAAGTATTACTTTACTGAGAGGGTAGTGGATGTATGGAATAGCCTTCCAGTAGAAGTGGTAGAGGTAAACACAGTGAAGGAGTTTAAGCATGCATGGGATAGGCGCCAGGCTATCCTAGATATAAGAAAAGGCCAGGGACTAATGAATGTATTACATTACTGAGAGGGTAGTGGATGTATGGAATAGTCTTCCAGTAGAAGTGGTAGAGGTTAATACAGTGAAGGAGTTTAAGCATGCATGGGATAGGTATAAGGCTATCCTAGATATAAGATAAGGAAAGGGACTAATGAATGTATTACATTACTGAGAGGGTAGTGGATGCATGGAATAGTCTTCCAGGGGAAGTGGTAGAGGTTAATACAGTGAAGGAGTTTAAGCATGCATGGAATAGGCATAAGGCTATCCTAGATATAAGATAAGGTCAGGGACTAATGAAAGTATTACATTACTGAGAGGGTAGTGGATGCATGGAATAGCCTTCCAGTAGAAGTGGTAGAGGTTAATACAGTGAAGGAGTTTAAGCATGCATGGGATAGGTATAAGGCTATCCTAGATATAAGATAAGGCCAGGGACTAAAGAAAGTATTACTTTACTGAGAGGGTAGTGGATGTATGGAATAGCCTTCCAGTAAAAGTGGTAGAGGTAAACACAGTGAAGGAGTTTAAGCATGCATGGGATAGGCGCCAGGCTATCCTAGATATAAGATAAGGCCAGGGACTAATGAAAGTATTACATTACTGAGAGGGTTGTGGATGTATGGAATAGTCTTCCAGTAGAAGTGGTAGAGGTTAATACAGTAAAGGAGTTTAAGCATGCATGTGATAGGTATAAGGCTATACTAGATAAAAGATAAGGCCAGGGACTAATGAAAGTATTACATTACTGAGAGGGTAGTGGATGCATGGAATAGTCTTCCAGTAGAAGTGGTAGAGGTTAATACAGTGAAGGAGTTTAAGCATGCGTGGGATAGGTATAAGGCTATCCTAGATATAAGATAAGGTCAGGGACTTATGAAAGTATTACTTTACTGAGAGGATAGTGGATGCATGGAATAGTCTTCCAGTGGAAGTGGCAGAGGTTAATACAGTGAAGGAGTTTAAGCATGTGTGGGTTAGGTATAAGGCTATCCTAGATATAAGATAAGGCTAGGGACTGATTAAAGTATTACTTTACTGAGAGGGTAGTGGATGTATGGAATAGCCTTCCAGCAGAAGTGGTAGAGGTTAATACAGTGAAGGAGTTTAAGCATGCATGCAATAGGTATAAGGTTATCCTAGATATAAGATAAGGCAAGGGACTAATGAATGTATTACTTTCCTGAGAGGGTAGTGGATGCATGGAACAGCCTTCCAGTAGAAGTGGTAGAGGTTAATACAGTGAAGGAGTTAAATCAAAAGATCTCCTCTCCTTATCATCTCCACATGAAAAGGCAGCATTCTATCTGTGTAATGCACAGACATGCTTCCATGCTGCCTCTCTCGCGCTCTATGCGTACTGATCTAAAGTCAGAGAGCCAGGGTCACGTGACCTTCCGGTGCTCAAACAATATCCGCACACAGGGAGCGCAAGAGGGGCAGCATGGAAGGCTGCTGTCTCTTGCAGAAGACAGGTAAGTACTGGGGAAGGGGAAATTGGCTGTGGCGTAGTAATGGATTTGGCATTTTAATGGGCATACTGGCTGTGGCATATTAATGGACATACTGACTGTGGCATATTAATGGACATAGAGTGGCATATCAATAGACATACTGATTGTGGCATATTAATGGACATAGAGTGGCATTTTAATGGGCATAATGGCTGTGGCATATTAATGGACATAGAGTGGCATTTTAATGGGCATACTGGCTGTGGCATATTAATGTACATAAAGTGGCATATTAATGGGCATAATGGCTGTGGCATATTAATGGACATGGGGTGGCATATTAATGGGCATACTGGCTGTGGCATATTAATGTTCATGGAGTGGCATAATAATAGGCATACTGGCTGTGGGATATTCATGGACATAGAGTGGCATTTTAATGGGCATATTGGCTGTGGCATATTAATGTACATAAAGTGGCATATTAATGGGCATAATGGCTGTGGCATATTAATGGACATAGAGTGGCATTTTAATGGGCATACTGGCTGTGGCATATTAATGTACATAAAGTGGCATATTAATGGGCATAATGGCTGTGGCATATTAATGGACATGGGGTGGCATATTAATGGGCATACTGGCTGTGGCATATTAATGTTCATGGAGTGGCATAATAATAGGTATAATAATATGTACATAAAGTGGCATATTAATGGGCATAATGGCTGTGGCATATTAATGGACATAGAGTGGCATTTTAATGGGCATACTGGCTGTGGCATATTAATGTACATAAAGTGGCATATTAATGGGCATAATGGCTGTGGCATATTAATGGACATGGGGTGGCATATTAATGGGCATACTGGCTGTGGCATATTAATGTTCATGGAGTGGCATAATAATAGGCATACTGGCTGTGGTATTAATGGGTAAAAAGTGGCATATTAATGGGAATTCTGACTGTGGCATATTAATTGACATGGAGTGGCATAATAATAGGGGTACTGGATGTGGAATTCATGGGCAAAGAGTGGCATATTAATGGGAATACTGACTGTGGCATATTAATGTACAGAAAGTGGCATATTAATGGGCAAACTGGCTGTGGCATATTAATGGACATAAAGTGGCATATTAATGGGCATACTGGCTGTGGCACATTAATGTACATAACATGGCATATTAAGTGGAATACTTGCTGTGGCAAATTAAAGGACATATAATGACATATTAATTTGCATAATGGTTGTGGCATAAAAATGGACAGAGTGGCATATTAATGGGCTTACTGGCTGTGGCATATTCACTGGCGTACTAGCTGTGGCATATTAATGGACATACCGGCTGTGGCATTTGAATGAGCTTACTGGCTGTGGCATATTAATGGGCAAAGAGTGGAATATTAATGGGCATACTGGCTGTGGCATTTGAATGAGCTTACTGGCTGTGGCATATTAATGGGCAAAGAGTGGCATATTAATGGGCATACTGGCTGAGGCATATCTCGGTGCTGGGGCTGAGACTTGTGCAATCCTGGTACTGGGGTAAGTCCTGGCTACAGAGAAAGGAATTCAATTTCAAAAACAATTTGATTACATATGCAAATTAATTTTAATAATGTTTTGTTTTGTTTATGGCACACAAAAAATGTGCTAAAATGTTCAATGTGGCCCTGCTTCTGAAAAGTTTGGAGACCCCTGATATAAACAGTTCTTTTCCTCTACTCAATCACAATCATTTTATTGCTGCTGGTATAGTAACAGTCCTATCTCTCCAAGCCCCCCACGGAATTAGGAGGCCCCTGTGAAATTAATATCAATGTCAAACTACAGGAGAACTGTAAATTGTTTTACGTAAAAATAAGGGTGTGTGACATATATTAAACACATGTACAATATACAGAACATACGCTGAGTAGACCTGTCTCTTTAAGGAGAAAGAAAACATTTTTTCTGAGCTGATAAACCAGCTTCAGGTACCTTCCCCTTTCAGGTGGGGCAATTATATAAAAAGTATATAGCCTTTTAATCACTGCTACCCCCTAGGGTATGTTTTTAAAAATAAATAAATAAACCTGCTCCAATGGGACATGTGCACAGTACATCATACCATAACCCTTTGCACCCCTTAGTACATCTGCCCCTTTGTCATCTCATTATTGAAAACAAAATAAAACATTACACAATCACCGAAAAAAATAAAAAAATAAAGATTTTATAAACTGCCTAAGCTTATCTTGGAGAATCTGGCTTTTCGTGATGGGAGTTGCAGTCCACGGCAGCCTTAATCTCTGATTTAACAGATTTTTACAATTACTTGTACAGTGTAA